>JAVJIF010009046.1:0-148816 GCA_038442645.1 Agave tequilana | reverse complement strand
GGGAAGCATAAGGCAATTTTATGGTTCCTTCCATCAAGTCACAAGATTGGCGAACATAGCCCACTGCAAGGCAAAACGGAACAGATTAGCACACTAAGCACAGGAGAAGCTACAAAAGAACTAAGCCAAATCTTTTGGGTCGAAGCGATCCAGTTTCAGTAAAGCAGAGGAAAGCTCGCTTACACAACACTGATGAGTTGGCTCAGCAAACGCCAAGTCCTAGCCTCGCTATATGGCTAAGCCAGACTGATCCTATGGGACACAGTCTTAGCCTCACTTTATGGCAAGACTGGCTCAACTTTGAAGATACCAAGTCCCAAGTTCTGCCTGTGCAGCGGACTTAACATGCAGTGATCTTTCTCTGACCAAGTCAAGATGATAGCTTCGCTGGAAGCTATGCCAAAATCCTTCTCTGCAGATCAATTAAATGGAGAAGAAGGGAAGCTAATCCCTGAAGCAGCAGCTGAAGATGAATTAAAGGAGATGAATTCCTAAAATCGGTGAAGTCGTTGAATGATCAAGACTTACCGGTCCTGGGCCGGGTAATAACAAGAGTGGCATTCCACTAATTCAGAGTTTTGAGTATCTCTCTCAACCAAGAGAAAAGAAGAGCAGATCGCTTCTCTTCAGAGGCCTCAAGCGTCCTATTTATAGGCCTCATGGCCTGAGCGCTGCCGGCCTCAGCGTGGAAGCAAGAGCGCATTTAAGGCATTTACTGCGCCTTGAGAATAGGGACGCTTTCCCTTGAACCTGCGAAGGGAGAAACGTTCCCTCATAAAGGCACTTATTGCGCCTTGAAGAAAGGGAATATCCTCCCTTGGAAACATGCAATCGGAGAATCTCCCTCGATCAGCACGAAGAAAGGAGTAATCCTCCTCGTAACTGGCCCACGGCAGTTGGCCTCGGAAAGCGACAGATGTTCCGAGCGAACTTATCTAGCTGCGAAGCTACCCAGACGCGAGTCTACATGATTCCTCGCGAATCTACATCCGAAGCAGGATTTAAAGCGAAGCTGAACTCAACCATCATGGCGACGTTCATACTCCACACACAACTGATCAAGGCAGTTCAAAAGTATTTCAAAGTCTGAGCCATTGCAGACTCTTGAAAACTTTGAAGGGGGTCTTGTTGACACTTAAAAAAGACAAGATTCTTATTGTCTGAATAATGTCTAAACTTGTTGACATTTACAAAGACAAGTGACAGACGAGATGAAGACCAGTTTTTCACCCATCTCCGAGGGACAAGGAAGCAACTTGGACTCCACTAATCCAGCAAGCAGAAAGTGAACCGGATTGTTTCTAAAAAGACCTCAGCAGGTCTAAGATGCTAGCACTTAGCATCGCATTAGCCAAAGGGATAGCCTCGCTTGAGAGGCTAGTATCATCCGACTTCGCCTTGAAGCCATTCAAAGCCTCGCCAGGAAGCTAACTTATAACTTCACCACAGGGACTTCCAGCTCCGCCAAAGGGTTTCTTTCGGACTTCGCCAGAAGCTACTTCTAGCTCCGCTACGAGCTCAATGCGGGCAACTCCGTTATTGGTCTGCTATGGTCAACCTTTGACCAATCAAATCTCCGGATGAGATCGGATCCATCAGATCAAATCCAATCAAGATCAAATCAGAGATCAAATTTGGCAGTTGATTGCCCAATCTCTTGACTTTCCTAAAACGAGTAAGAAGATCAGGGAAATCCTCCAACGATATGGAAAGGATCAAGAAGATCAACCAACCTGCCAATTCTAGCTTCGCAGAAGCTGATCTTAGCCTCGCAGCAAGGCTACTTTTCGAATTCAAACAGATTCGATTCAATCTGTTTCTATATTTTCAAGGGGACGATTATACCCTTGCTCTCCTTATAAATAGCCCACCAGGGCACAAGGAGAGAGACACAGAGAGGACGATCTCCAGAAATAGGGCTGGATTTTTCCGAGAAGACTCCACAAGCAGAGACTTCTTCAAAAAGCACCGTGCGCTCTCGAATTCAGAGACCTTTTAGAGAATTGCTTTCTCTAACCAGGGTGTTGATACCCTAACATCGTCCTTCTTCTCAAGGAATCTCCAGAACCAGGCGAGAAGGAATTCCTTATTGAAGGCGATTTTGAGAAGCAGTAAGAGGGTTCTACCAACCTTCTGTTCTCTGATTCCCCGAACCAGGCGAGAAGGGAATCTCATCGCTCGCATCGTCAAAGGGACAAAGTGGTCGCGCGCTGACCAGACTCCTATCGGCACACTTCTCCAGAATCTCTAAGGAGATCTACTTGTAATCTTTTTAAGAATACTTGTAATTTAGTTCCTCAACTCTTTTTTTTAGTTTTCCCCCTTTGCAAACATATGGAAACACAAGGAAGGAAATTGAAAGGTGGTTCTTAAATTAAGGAACGTTCATTTGAACGGAAAACCTCCCACCTGATATTTGCCTACCTGGCCAATTAGATTGTTGATATTTCAGTGATCTTGATTAGTTGTCAGATTGAATCCAGAATACCAACAATCTTATGACAATTATGTATTGAAGTTTCTTACTTCTATTCTGCTTGAATTTGCAGAAATGTCTGAGACTAATTAAGATAGCTCAAGCAAGGCACCAAACATGCAGCTACAAGCTTTGATGCCTACTCCACTTCCTAACCGAAGTCGGAGAAGCCAGAAAAATTTGACGGCACAGAATTCAAGAGGTGGCAACAGAAGATGCTCTTCTACTTGATCACTCTTCATCTGACCAGATTCCTGCAAGAAGATCCACCAGAGCCCGTAACTGATGCCTGACTCAATGTGACTTCCTTTGCCGAAATTATATTTTAAATGGACTGGATGACTCTCTTTATAATGTCTACAGTCCCATCACAACAGCAAAGAAGTTATGGGCTAGTCTTGACAAGAAGTACAAGACTGAGGATGCTGGTACCAAGAAGTTCATCGTAGGATGATTACTGGAGTACAAAATGGTGGACAGCAAGATTGTAATCAGTCAGTGCAAGAGTTCCAACTTATCTTGCATGAGATAGAAGCCGAAGGTATGATTCTACCTGAAACCTTTCAGGTTGCTACTATTGTGGAGAAACTCCCACCTGCATGGAGAGATTTCAAGAACTACCTAAAGCACAAGCGAAAGGAGTTGAAGTTGGAAGATCTCATTGTGAGGCTTCGAATCGAGGAAGACATCAGAAAGTCCAAGAAAGGAGCAGTAAGAACTCCTATGAAGCAAAAGCCAATGTGATCGAAGACTCAAAGGGGAAAGCGTCTACTTCCAAAGGCTTAAAGCGGGAGAAGACTTTCCAGGGGTACAAAGGCAAGGTCCAAGAAGGTAAGAATATGTGCTTCAAGGGAACCTGCTACATCTGCAAAAAAGAAGGGCATAAGGTGAATGAATGTCGCAGCCGTCTTAAAAAGAACAGAAGAGCCATTAACAGGCAAACTTGACCGACCATGAGTCGCCAAGCCTTTCAGCAGTGGTGTTAGAAGTGAATCTGACAACCAACAATAAGGATTGGTGGGTAGACACTGGGGCTACTCGGCACATCTGCTCTGAGAAATTAATATTCTCTGAATATCAAATACTAGAGGAAGATGAGCAACTATTCATGGGAAACTCAGCCGTCTCAAAGGTTGAAGGAAAGGCAAGGTCATCCTGAAGTGGACATCTGGAAAAGAGCTTACTCTAAACGATGTACTACATGTTCCAGATATCCGTAAGAATTTGATCTCTAGATCAATACTTAGTAAGAAAGGATTAGAATGGTTTTTGAATCAGATAAATTTGTACTTACTGAGGGAGGGATGTATGTGGGAAAGGGTTATCTTGTTGATGGACTTTTAAAGCCAATGTTGCAGTGGTAGATAAAAAGTCTGTGTATTTGTACCGAAGCTTATAAATAAAGAAAAATCTTCTGTTTATTTGCTTGAGTCTCCTATTTTGTGGCATGCTAGATTAGGGCATGTAAATTACAAGTCAATAAAGAACTTGTCTAATCTAGGATATATTCCTAAACTTAACTTGGAAGAAATTCGCAAGTGTGAGATTTGTATTGAGGCCAAGTTGGCGAAAAATTCATTTCACTCAATAGATCGAAATACAGAACCTTTAGGGTTATTCAAAGCGATCTGTGTGACTTGAAGTTTATGCCAACTAGAGGCAGTAAAAAGTATTTTATTACTTTTATTGATGACTGTTCAAGATACTATTATGTGTATCTTTTAAATAGTAAGGATGAGGCAATAAATATGTTTATAACATATAAAGCCGAAGCTGAGAATCAACTCAACAAGAAATCAAGATTCTAAAATCTGATAGAGGCGGAGAATATGAATCAAATGATTTTAGTGAGTTATGTGCTAAATTTAGTATAATCCATCAAACAATAGCACCGTATACTCCTCAGCAAAATGGAATTGCTGAACGGAAGAACAGAACTTTGAAGGAGATGGTCAATTTCATGCTCGTAAGTTCTGGAGCTCCGCAGAATTTGTAGGGGGAAGCTCTATTAACTGCAAATTATATTCTAAATAGAGTACCCCACAAGAAACTTGGTCTTATACCATTTGAGTTATGGCATGGAGGGACGCCTTCCTACCATTACCTCAAAATGTGGGGGTGCCTTGCAAAAGTGCTAGCACCATTACCTAAAAGACAAAGTTGGGAGCAAAAACTATGGACTGCATATTCATAGGCTATGCCTTGAATAGTAGTGTCTACAGATTTCTGGTTCATAAATCAGAAATACCAGATATTTATGTAAACATGATTATCGAATCTAGAGATACTGTGTTCTTTGAAGACATCTTTCCAAACAAACGGGAAGTAGATAAGACTTCTGGGAAAAGAACATATGAGATGACATTCAAGGAAAAAAGCCTCGAGGACCGATTGTTAATGCGGAAATTGAACAAGAAGAAGTCAGAGATGTAGAATCTCAAATTTTTTGGTCCAGATTTCATAGTATACGCTATTGAAAGCGAGCCTCAAACATTTAAAGAGGCTATGTCAACCCGAGAAGCACAAATGTGGAAAGAAGCTATAAATAGCGAAATAGAATCATACTAAGTAATCATACTTGGGAATTAGCAACTTGCCTCCTGGCAGTAAACCAATTGGGTATAAGTAGATTTTCAAAAGAAAATTAAAACCCGATGGATCTATCGATAAGCACAAGGCTAGATTAATAGCCAATGGTTATCGACAAAAGGAAGGACTTGACTACTTCGATTCTTATTCACCAGTAATAAGAATAACGTCCATTCGGATGTTGATTGCAATTGCAGTATTGCATAACTTAGATATCCATCAAATGGATGTCAAGACTGCATTCTTAAATGGTGAATTAAATGAAGAGATATATATGGAGCAACCTGAAGGATTTATAGTCAAGGGCCAAGAACACAAGGTGTGTAATTGGTAAAATCCTTATACGGTCTAAAGCAGGTTCCAAAACAGTGGCATGAGAAATTTGATAGTGTCATGATCAAAGATGGATTCACTATAAATGAATGTAATAAGTGTGTTTACACTAAAACAGTTGGAAATGCATGTATCATTGTTGTCTTTATGTAGACGACATGTTGATACTTGGGACTAATATTAAAATTATTAAGTCTACTAAAAGAATGTTATCCAACAGTTTTGACATGAAGGATCTGGGGGTTGCTGATTTAATTTTAGGAATTAAAATCACTAGAACACCAGATGGAATCAATCTATCTCAATCTCACTACGTGGATATGATGATAGAAAGATTCAAGGATCATGGGATAAAGGAGAATAAAAATCATTTTCTCCCGCACGTCCACCTTCATAAGAATACAGGAACTAGAATATGCCAGTTGGAGTATTCTCAGATTATCGGAAGTCTAATGTATTTGATGAATTGCACTAGACCGATATTGCTTACGCTGTAAGCAAGTTAAGCAGATACACTAGTAATCCTAGTGATCTACATTGGACCGCTCTACTACGAGTATTGGGTTACGTATCACATACCAAGGAATATGCCTTGAGAAATGGACAGTATCCACCTGTACTTGAAGGATACAGTGATGCTAATTGGATTGCAGATTCTGAGGATCAAATCAACTAGCGGATATGTATTTACTCTAGGAGGAGCAACGGTATCTTAGAAATCTTCTAAGCAAACATGTATTGCCCGTTCCACTATGGAGTCGGAATTCATAGCCTTAGATAAGGCCGGAGAAGAAGCAGAATGGCTTCGACAATTCTTGGAAGATATACCATTGTGGCAAAAGCCAGTGCCTGCTATATGTATACACTGCGATAATCAAGCAGCTATATCTAGGGCACAAAATGTTATATACAACAGTAAGTCTAGACATATTCATCGTAGACATAATACCGTGAAGCAGTTGCTCTAAATGGAATTATCTCTATTGACTTTGTATCGTCAAAGGATAATTTAGCGGATCCGCTTACTAAAGGTTTAAGTGGAGAGCGTATAAACTGCGCATCGAGGGGAATGGGGCTAAAAGCCTAAGCTTACCGAGTCAACTTAATGGAAACCTCACTTAGCGACTAGAGATCCCACGACTAAGTTCAAGAGGAAAAACTAGTTATGATTGACTCAGCAAGTAAGCACTTGGAGCTTGACTCCAATCCATTCCTAAGGCGCACATAAGTGTGTTGGCCCAAAGGCCTTCCACCCTAGTTTTTGATGATGATTAACTCATGTAGTTATGTTTACTAATAATCTTGTGTTGTTTAAGTTTCAGATCATTAACCAAGATATTAGTTTGGTGATAGCTTCAACAAGAGGTGTTTGGAAGCTTATCATGGTGATTCCGGTCCAAAGCTTAAAGATCATACCTTTGCACTCGGTGGATCGCGTTTGGGAGCAAGTCTTCTTGATGACTCAAAGACTTAGGTATCCATAGTTTAGTTTAGTTTGTTTAGATCCATTTGTAAAGCTTAGTATAGTTGATATGCTTAAGTACACATACACACACATTTCATGATTTGGATTTTGATTTTCATGAATAGTTTGATCAAAACAAGTTTACATGTTTTATATGTATATTAGATGTGCTCTATATACATACATGCTTATATGACTTATACAAACTTAGTTTGACGTACCTATTCATGTAGTTTTATGTTTTGGTATAAAACATATTTTTGAAATTAAAGAACAAAAACTGTGATATTTTGTGAATGTATATTGGACCTATGTCCATATGCATCTTGCTTAATAATGTTCAAATATCATGTTTTTGTATTTCTATAAAGTTTTAGGAAAATTAGATTTCCTATTGAAAAATCAAGTTTGATAAAAATATAAGTTTTGTTTTTCATAAATTGGCAAGACACAAAAATGAATTGATATGATTGATATATGTCTTGAAAATTTTATCACATGTTTATGTTCAATATAAAATGTTAAAACAAGTCTTATAAAATTTTCAGAAAAAGATAAAAGATTTTTCCAAATTTTCTGATCTTATTTTTGTGCTGACAGGCTGGTCGGTCGACCGGGACGGTCGATCGCACCAAGGGACGGTCGACGCACCGGTCGACCGACGTGCACAGACTTGTGCACGTCTGCAGCACAGTGGTCCGGTCGACCGGACGGTCGACCGCTGCAGAGAGTTCTGCTCTCTGTTAGTTTGGGTCGACCGGGCGGTCGACGGTAGCTCCAACGGGTCAAAATATGACCGTTGGACGGTCGACCGGCAGGTCGCCGTTGCCTGTCAGAGCTGCCAGCCAGCTCTACGGCTAGTTTCTGTTTTGGCCTATATAAACCCCATCTCTTTGGGATTTTGGCTAAGGTTTTCAAAGAGAAAAATTCCAGACTTTCACTAGTGTTTAAAAGAGTTTTAAAAGAGTTTTTAAGCCAAAAAGATTTCATCTTATTTGTTTTTGGGTTTTTGGAAAATCAAAGAAAGCTAGGGTTTTGGGAGATTGTTTTGTTTTTCGTTTTCTATCATTTACAAGTGATTTCCCAAGTAGATTTTCTTTGTTGCTGGTTTCCAAAAACACCTTGTTTCCACACTTGAGCTATCACCTATCCTAATCTATTAGGATCTTGTTTTTGTGGAAAAAGAAAAGAGAAAAGAAAGAAAGATTGTGTTTGTGGTCTTTGTAACCACTTATTGTAAACCCTCCTTGCTTTTGTGAATCCCTCTTCGGTAGAGGTGATCGGAGTGGTATTGGTTTTGATCCCTCTTAGGTAGAGGTGATTGTGTTAGTTGTGAGCCTCTTCGGTAGAGGTGGTTGTTGGTTGGTTGTTGGCCTCGGTGGAGGTTGTTGTTTGAGAGAGGAGTTTGGTACTCCTAGTGTTGTAACAAATCCTCTTCGGTAGAGGTTCCCTCGGTGGGAGATAGTGGATTGGAAATCCTACACGGTGGTGTAGGCGGGGATGTAGAGCAAGGTGCTCGAACCTCGAAACATATCTTGGTCTTTGCGATTGATCCATTGTCTCTCTAACTCTCTCTCATTTATATTGTGCAAAGCATCATACTTCATTCATATCATATTTGCTTGTGTTGAGCATAATTCATCTTGTCATATTTATTTGCTTGTGTTGTGCCTTGCATATCCATATTGCTATATCCTTGATTGCTTGGCTTAATTGTGTGTGCACATTGCTTGATTGCTTGTGTGTGTGTGCCTAACTTATACTCATCCAACAGAGTTTCACATAGCACCTCAACCCATTTAAAGGGGAATCAAGGGGAGTTAGTCCAGAGCCTCGCAAGGGGAATTCGGCTATACTTGTTGTATTGTATTAGTTTGTGCAACATTTGCATTAGCTTCCGTTTTTAGCGCACTTTTTTTGCATTTAGTTTTAGATTAGCATTTAACACCTATTCACCCCCCCCCCTAGGTGTTTTTTCAAAGTGCTTTTCTACAAGTGGATTAAGGATAAGCTTAACGCTTTTAATGATGCCTATATCTTGTTACTAAACAAGTGGAGTAGAGTAGACTACTCTTAATAGGACGATCACCTATGTGAGTATAGAGTTGGGTCGGCTCTTTGGGAATTTCAATGGAAGCTGTTATTCCCTAAAGATACTCTCTGAAACTAAGAGTGTTCAGGGCCAAACGGATACAACCGAGAACCAAGTTGATTTGGAAAGTCACTGTGTGAAGCTTATTGACTTGACTACACTAACGGCTAATAGTTCAAGACCTAGTTCACTGATTAGCCAGTATGTCTGATAAAGTTTCACTATGGAAGGTTCAAGACCTAGTTCACCTATCCTGATGCAGTTTCTTTTCTAAAGTACCTTTCACAATAGAGTCAGTCTCTTTGTGTGTCATTTCCTTGAATCGCCATTCATTGTGGGGATTGTTGGAATATGAAGAATATATATGTGAATCTTTGATTGAATTACGACGAAATCCGTTGATCAAATCAATTGGATGATGGTTGGAGTGTGTTCTCCTTCCAATGGGGATGAACGTGGTATATTCACATGTTAAATTCCGACTTTGAATGAATGAGATATTCAAGTCTAAAGATTGCCTAATTCAAAGCCAAAATGGGACTAAAGGTAGCTAAAAGCATTTAGTCTCACATTGGCCATGGGATGAAAGTTCGTAGTGTTTTAATAAAGAAAATTGAGAACAAAGGGCGTGCCCTTTGGGTACTTGGAGTTTTCGCGTGCGATTGGGAGGGAACCATGCCC
Organism: Agave tequilana; assembly: GCA_038442645.1. NCBI lineage: Eukaryota > Viridiplantae > Streptophyta > Magnoliopsida > Asparagales > Asparagaceae > Agave > Agave tequilana. Next base: position 139,180 of record JAVJIF010009046.1, on the reverse strand, counting down.
GCAATGCGTGCGCACACCGCCGCTGGCGGCGGCGGCCGGCCGCCGTCCGGCCGGCGCCGGTGCCGGACCGGGTCTCGGTCTGGATTCAGGATTTTGGTTTCTGGTTTGGGTTCGGGTTCGGGTTCCCTACCCGGCCTGGTTCTTTTTGAATCAGGTCTCACGGGTATGGGTTACGCGAAGCATACCCGCTCCGCTATCCGGATCCGAACCGGCCCGCCAACGGACCCGCCTCGCTATCCGGATCCGAACCGCTCCAGTTGGACAGCCAACAGTTGCGATTGCTCCAGTTGAACAGCTAACAGTTGCGATTGTTGGGTCGAACCATTGCAACGGTTCAGATCGAACCGTTGCAACTTTTCGCTGGGTTCGGACCCGTTGGCCCCTCCTGGAGCGCTATAAATAGCGCTCCGAATTCTCAATTGAAACACACCAATAGCAGAAAGAAATCTGCCTTCTAAAGGAGATTCTCTCTCTTTCTCTCAGTCTTGAAGTGACTTCCAACGGAAGTGGGAAATTCAGTTTCTGAAGCGACTTTCAAAAGAGATTCTGCAAAATTCATTCTGAAAGAGGGCTCAGAAAATTCAACAGATTCTTTAATAGAATTGTTATCTGAATCTGGGACTTCTGAAGAAGAATATTCTTCAACCTTCCTTCATCCTCTATGGTGGGTGCTCCTCCAAAGTAAAGGCAAATATTCTCCGAAATTTGTCTTTGTCCCGCTGTTTCAACAATCCTGTGAAGGTAGTGGTTAACTATGGTTCGACCGTACGGTGATTTGGTAGTGCTATCCAAATACCGTGAAGGAGTGTTGTATCTTGGGAGACCAGCGTCCAGTAACCCGTTAGCACCAGTGCGGGGGACGTAATTGTCTTAAGGAGATTCGCTTTAAGCGTACCTCACTCCAAGTACTGTATAAGTGAATTATTTCTTTATACAGGGGATATACTGATATTCAGTATATTGAGACCGATTATATCAGTCTAATTGGTGTTTAACCAAGGAAGAAATTGAAAGGTGGTTCTTAAATTAAGGAACGTTCATTTGAACGAAAAATCTCCCACCTGATATTTGCCGACCTGACCAATTAGATTGTTGATATTTCAGTGATCTTGATTAGTTGTCAGATTGAACCCAGAATACCAACAATATTCATGTATGGTGATTGGGTATTATTATATGTGTACTTAAATTAATGTGGTGATTTCAGTTGCTTGGTAATAATTTGGTTGTTGTTATGTACCTTGTTTTCATTGGGATGTCTCTTTTGAAGTGTAGTTCACGACAACAACCAAGGCAAGCCAAGCACTCGTCGAAATATCTTACTCTGAGCCATTTTTCGGCTCTCCGTGGATTGTCGTGGTTCACCGTTGGCGAGCGCGAATGTACCCACGCCCTTCACGGCGAACTACTCTATCCAACGATACCCTCCGCGCCCCGGACGTCTTCGTCGGAGCCTCCAAAAGTGCGCCGCAAGTTGCCCCGAGGTTAGTGTTATTTTCATGTATAAGGGTAGACTTGTAATAATGTAGAAGTTCATATTAATGTGTGTGTTTGGGTTTGTGCGTGAGTGGGGATGTTGATGCATGCATGCATTTGCATGTATTTATGCATGGCATGTATTTATGCATGAACTTGTACTTTAATCATGTATATGGATAGTTTAGTAATTAATAAGTGGGCCATTAATTAATATGTTTGCATTATGTTTAGTGTATGCATAAATTATTATGCATAAGGGAGTGTGTATAATTATGGGTACATTTATTATGTGTTTTATTTATATATATATAAATATAATATGTATGTAAGTGTGGGTATGTATGCATATAGTATATATGTATATGTATGCATGATTGTTAGTTTGTACTCGTATATGTATGTGTACGTGGGTGTACACGTATGTGTCGGTGTGCTCGGGAGTGTGTTTAGTATATATTTATAATTATTTGTATGTTCGGTTGCGTGCTATAGCATTTCGGATTTATTCAGTGAGATCCGAACCCAGCTATAGGAGATTCGGACACGATTCGGATTCGTGCCGTTGTGGACCCGATTACAATGGTGATTCGAAGACCGATCCATAAGATGATCCGTAGATCAGTGCCAGTTCATGCAGTGAAGACCAGACGGCGATTCGGTTCCAAAATCTCGTTATTTCATGTAAGTGTTCGTTCTTGTGTATTTCCCTATTTACCGTTGTCAGTATGTATTACATGTTACACTTATCATTTCATGTGACTTTCTTTTATATTTTATCAGTTTGATTACTTGTACCACTTCATTAGACATTTATGATTGTCCACTTTAATTACATAGTTGATAGGAGCTTGTATCAGTGTCATTTCATGTTTGGTAGTTTAGCGTTGTAGGCTTAGGCCTAGTTTTGATGTACCTTAGACTATGACTTGATTCGGCTTGATCTTGAGGTTGATATAGTTTGTATTAGTTATCAGATTTGGCATTCATGTATTGGTGACTATTTCTGATCAGAGCTCTTTTCGATATTGTGGACAAGTATATATGACGTCTTCACTGATATGAGACAGTTTAGAGATACCACGGATAGTAGATCAGATGTGATTTGATGTTAGACATTTCTGGACTTGATGTTTTATCACCAGGATATTAGTATTCTTGTTAGTTCTTTCTAGTTGTTTATTATTCTAGATTCAAAGTTAGTTGCGAGGAAAGTTGGACCGTGATTTGGATTGATCTTGATATAGAGTCGATCTGAGATTTACGTTCTTTATAATAGCTTGATCTGCATTAAAATGAGATTGATATATTTCATGTAGAGTACTTTCCAGACTTGTTATTCTTTCATTGGTAATAACTTAGGTGATGATTCTTTCGGATATTGATGATGGACTTGTTATGATGTTACTTTACTAAGAAATTGGATTACTTGATGTTTGGATCAGAATATGGACTTAGTTGTGAATCACCTAGAGGGGGGGTGAATAGGTGATAGTGCTAATCTAGAAACTAAATGCGGAAGCTAAAAACTATTTTTGCAACACACTTAATACAACCAACAAGTGTAGTCTAATTCCCCGTGAAGGGCTCTGGACTAACTCCTCTTGATTTCCCTAGATAAGGGTTGAGGTGCTATATGAAGCTCTTTTGGTTAAGTACAAGTGAGGCACACACAAACAAGCCAAGCATATAAGGATGATAAGCAATATGAAATAATGCAAGGCACAACACAAGCAAATAGATATGAATGATATGAATAATGCACAACACAAATAAAGAGAGAGGGTTAAGTGACAATGGATCAAACGCAAACACAAAGATATGTTTCGAGGTTTAAGCCCCTAGCTCTACGTCCCCGCCTTCACCGAGAAGGATTTCCAATCCACTAAAGGAGTACCGAACTCCTCTCTCAACCTTACAATGCCACCGAGGCAAATACAACCATAATCCACCTCTACCGAAGAGGGATAAGGCCCGTAGCCAACAACCAAACTCCACCTCTCACTAGAGGGAGCAAACACCACTCCGATCAACCTCTACCAAAGAGGGATACACGAATACAAGGAGGGTTTACAACAAGTGGTTACAAAGACCACAAACTAAATCCTTTTCCCACAAACAAAAGATCCTAAATAGATAGGATAGGAGATATAGCTCAAGTGTGGAAAAATTAGAGTTTGGAAAACAAAAACTCAAAGAAAAATACTTGGGAAAACTCTTGGTAAAAGATAGAAATGAAGAACAAAGTAAATCTCCCAATTTTTCTGTTTTCTTTGATTTTTCCAAAAACTCTAAAACAAAATAAAGATTGATCTTTTGAAGCTCTAAAACCTTTTGAAAACTTATTTTAAACACCAAGAAAAGCTCTAAAACCTTTTGAAAATTTTGCCTCGGTCGACCGTCCGGTCGACCGACCTGGCCTGTCAGCACAGTTCTGGGTCAGAAACTGGGTCAGAAAAACATATTAAAATATTTCTAAAGATTCTTATAAGTCTACTAAAAATACACAAAATTAGTTTTATCATTTTGCATTGATATATAAACTTGTGATAAAGATTTTAACTCAAATATCAAGCATATGTAACCATTTTTGTGTTTTATCATTTTTATAAAAAAACCAAAACATGTATTTTATCAAACTTGGATTTTTCAATACATGAATAGGATAGTCAAAATAAGTTTGTTTAAAAGTTAAGCATGCATGTATAGAATGAAACTACTATACATAAACCAATTAAACTTGTTTTGATTAACTATTCATGAAAACAAATATTGGTTAAGCCAAAAATGAAAAACCAATATCCAAACATAAAACGTGTGTGTTGTGCACTTGAGCATATCAACTATACTAAGCTTTACACACGGATCTAAAACAAACTAAACTAGGATACCTAAGTCTTCTTGACGATCTTCATCTTCAAGTCGACTCGGTCCAAACCGTGATCCAACGAGCATGGCTATGAATGATCTTGATGCTCGGGCTCGGGAATCACCAAGTGAAGGCTTCCAAACACATCTTTTTGAAGCAATCACCAACTAATATCTTGTCACATGATCTGAAACTAAACTCACAAGATTATTAGTAAAAATAACTACATGAGTTAATCATCATCAAAACTAGAGTGGAAGGCCTCTGGGCCAACAATCTTCCCCTTTTTGATGATGACAAAACTCATGGAGTTATATATGCATGGATTAAAGTTAAGCTTCAAAGAAGCTCCCCTTAACTCATGCATAGCAATAAACATAATAAATATGCAATGAAAGCTCTTAAACATGAATGCATAGATATGCATAAAAAAAAAATACCAAATACACAAACATGTAAATGATACTAAACATATGAAATGCATCATGCATAAACGTACTCTTGATATCAATAAAAACATGTTCTTAAGTAATGCTCTTGATACCAATTAAACAATTAAACGATAAACTAATAAAATAAAACAAAACATGCATATAAAACATGCATAGACGACAAATACTTCTCCCCTTTTTGTCAATCATCAACAAAGGGGTCCAAGAAAAACAAAACATTTTTCTCACCCTTTTTGTTCGAAACAAAGAATCAATAAAGGGTTCAAACAAACAAATCAAGAATAAGAATATATGCGATATACATTCATGAAGAGGAAGACGCTAAGTTAACTTCCCTACATATATGTATTACATGAAGAAAGGATGACAAGCCCTAATTCACATAACACAAAATATGCAATGCATAAGAAGAGATGTGAAGCTCCCCTACACACGTGTATCACATAAAGAAGAGTTGTCAAGCTCCTAAATATAAGATACACTCAACATGAATCTATATGTAGAAGAGATGTTAAGCTCTCCTTGTATATATGCAATTATATCAAAAAATTTTAACATTACTTATTAAAACAATTTGAATTTTCTCAATAAAATAAATTTGATACCAATTAAGAATGTGTCAAAGTAGCGCATCTTGATATCAAAGGAAATTAAACATTATAAATATTGAATTTCTAAACATAAATCTTGATACCAATTGAAATTATTATTCTTTAAAAGCAAATGATGCCAAAATGGAATTCAATATTTTCTATCATAAAGCAAGAGAGTGGAAATCAAATACCAATTGAAATATGAAATACAAATTTTCTCCCCTTTATGAAATACCAAAAGAAACATTGCATAAGCTTGTATATGAATACCAATTGAAAACTAATCAATTGAAACAAAATTGAAACTCAAGCTTAGCATAAACACAAACATATATATGTATGAAAAATAGATACCAATTGAAATTGATATTCTTTAAAATGCAAGCATACATATAGAAAATATATGAGTATACAATAAAAGTCAAAATTGATACCAATTGAAAGAATCCAATGATACCAGTTGAAACAACAAAAAACTCAAATGTATATCTCATATCCTTAACCTCCCAACCATGTTCAAGTTTAAAATAATTTTCACTATAAAGCATACATGAGCATGAACTCCCATCCATCCGCCCATAGAAGGTAGGGGTTTTCAAAAATAGGTTTGAAAAATATAGTATGCTTGAAAACTCTACCATATGAAGAATACCGTAACTAGTTATATGAAAAATTTATAAACTAGTACGAAATCCTTCAAGCAAGGAATAAAAACAAATTTTTTTTCATAAAAACATGAAATTCACAAAATAGCTAACACTCATAATCAATGAAGCATAAATATAACTCATGAAAACAAAACATGAGTAAACTAGAAATGTGAGTGTACAAATACAATGTGAAGAACATGATCATGAAAGTATTCAATTAAGCTCAATTAAATTCCTTTAAAACATGAAAAACATGAAAAACCAAATTTTCATTAAAAACAATTTATACTTCAAGGCATAGGTATGTCTTATACAAGCTAAAGTATACATACATATCCTAAACACAACGAGTCCACAAAGATATATGCATGAAGGCACGTGGCTTAAAAGGATGTATATGTATAAACAATAGTTTGGATAAAATAGACATATACATGAAGTTAAACATAAACACAAAAACATGAAACAAATCCAAAAATGGGAATACAAGTTTAAAATGCATGAATCATCAAAACAAGACTATACTAGCACATCTAATGGGAACAAATAAGCATTCAAGCAGAAACATATATAGATTTATTGTGGCCCACTATATGCACAAATATATACCTAGTCTTAATGAAAACTAACATTTAAACATCTATTCAAAACATGAAGCATAAAACAAGACAAAATCATCAAGATAAACATAAACATGATCATTATGTAAATCCACATGTTATTAGAACTATGATATACATGATAGCTAAACAAAGGTGAGAACACTAAAATAATAGTCCATATTAAACATGGGTGTCTCAAAAGGCTATACATGCATGTCAAAGTCTAATAATCATGGCATTTTCATAATAATCTAAAAACAATAAATCATGCTATAAACACTAATTATGAAAGCATGTAAACAATAATTGGGAGTAAGAGATTTATACCAAACCGATGAGGGCATCTCTCTAGTCTCCAAACAAAGGTGGTCCTCCCACCAAACTTTCCTTGAAAGTGATGCATCCAAATGATTTCCATGAAGCTCGGAACGCATCCACTCCAAGGTACCTATACTCTCACGTCATGTGAGAGCCCACACCGACATCATAAACAAGAGGGGTGGTCTTTGGTACCCATATCCTTTTGGGTCCATGGGGTTAGTCCCTTCTCTAACCCAAACAAAATTATTTGCTAAATTTGAAACATGTATTCTATCATAACAAAATTTAGCAAGGTGACCCTTACGTCCACAATGTGTACAAGTGTACACATGAGCATACATGTGATGGGTGTGTCCGTGAGGAGCATGTGCATGCCGTGGAGGGTGTGCATGCATAATATATGGAACTTGTTTCTTTCGAAACAAAGTTTCCAAACATGTCTGGCTCTTGGCACATTGGCTCAAAGTGTAGCCCAAACAATCTACTTTCTTCTTTAACAAACAAATATCATCATTAATCCTAGAAGGAGAGGTACATGCAATGGGTGATCTAGGTGAAACTACCCTAGCATGGCAAACATGGGAATCAATCTTATTTTTCAAAAACTTATTTTTCTTTAAACAAATTTCTAAATCTTTAGTAATTGAAGCAATCTTAATTTTCAAAGAATCATTTTCTTTTAAAACAAGTTCAACTTTTGAAGATAATTTTTTATTTTTCTTCAAAACAACATTGCAATCATTTTTATTTTTCAAAAAATTATTTTCTTTTAGTGCAAGATCAAGTTGAGATCTCAATGAATCTCTTTCATTATAGACCTCAACCTTCTCTTGCAAAACCTTGTCAAGTTTAGAAGACAATTTTTCATTTTCTTTAGTTAAAGCAAATGTCTTCTTTTTCAAAACTTTATATTTTGCAAGGAGGTTCTCACAAACAATAGATAACTCTTCATTCAAGGCATTGGCATCCATATCATCATGATCATCAAATGAAGAGCTAGCACTATCTAGTTGAGTATCCGAGTATACCTCAAGGGAGTCATTCCCTAGGACCATATAGCATTGAGAATCAGATTCTCCACTAGATTCCTCTGGTTGGATAGGAAATTGAAGCTTGGAGGTGGATGTGGTTGTCAACTTGTTCCACACTGCAAAGGCGGAATCAAGGTTAGAAACAAGCATAAGATAATCTTTAGATAGCGTGCTTCTAATGGCCTCAAGGGCTTGTGCATTGGCACCTAGATGCTTGCTATCACTAAGGTAGGATTCCTTGGTAATGGCAAGGTGAACCTTATATCCTAGGACTTGTAGGTAAATGGACATCCTAGTCTTCCAAACAATAATGTTGGAAGGGTCAAACATAGGTGGGGTCATGAAGTCCATGGGTGTCAACTATATGTGTGCAAACAAATGAAATGTGCAAGCAAACAAATGTGCAAATGCAAATGGTAGATTAGCAAACAAGGATCTCACTCCTAGGTTGTTAAACCTAAAGTATCAGGAGCGTAGGCTCTGATACCAATTGAAATCACCTAGAGGGGGGTGAATAGGTGATAGTGCTAATCTAGAAACTAAATGCGGAAGCTAAAAACTATTTTTGCAACACACTTAATACAACCAACAAGTGTAGCCGAATTCCCCGTGAAGGGCTCTGGACTAACTCCTCTTGATTCCCCTAGATAAGGGTTGAGGTGCTATATGAAGCTCTTGTGGTTAAGTACAAGTGAGGCATACACAAACAAGCCAATCATATAAGGATGATAAGCAATATGAAATAATGCAAGGCACAACACAAGCAAATAAATATGAATGATATGAATGATGCACAACACAAATAAAGAGAGAGGGTTAAGAGATAATGGATCAAACGCAAACACAAAGATATGTTTCGAAGTTCGAGCCCCTAGCTCTACGTCCCCGCCTTCACCGAGAAGGATTTCCAATTCACTAAAGGAGTACCGAACTCCTCTCTCAACCTTACAATGCCACCGAGGCAAATACAACCACAATCCACCTCTACCGAAGAGGGATAAGGCCCGTAGCCAACAACCAAACTCCACCTCTCACTAGAGGGAGCAAACACCACTCCGATCAACCTCTACCAAAGAGGGATACACGAATACAAGGAGGGTTTACAACAAGTGGTTACAAAGACCGCAAACTAAATCCTTTTCCCACAAACAAAAGATCCTAAATAGATAGGATAGGAGATATAGCTCAAGTGTGAAAAAATTAGAGTTTGGAAAACAAAAACTCAAAGAAAAATACTTGGGAAAACTCTTGGTAAAAGATAGAAATGAAGAACAAAGTAAATCTCCCAATTTTTCTATTTTCTTTGATTTTTCCAAAAACTCTAAAACAAAATAAAGATTGATCTTTTGAAGCTCTAAAACCTTTTGAAAACTTGTTTTAAACACCAAGAAAAGCTCTGGAAATTTTGCTCTAAAAACTTAGTTAAAATTCCAAAGAAATGGGGTTTATATAGGCCAAACAGAAAACTAGCCGTTAGGCTGACTTGTCAGCCTGACAGGCCTGCGGTCGACCGCCAACGGTCCCAAATATGACCGTTGGGGCAACCCGGTCGACCGCCGGTCGACCGCCCAGATACTGAGAGCAAAGCTCTCTAGTCCGGTCGACCGCCCGGTCGACCGCCCGGTCGACCAGCCCATGTGTCTGCCAGACGTGCACAAGGCTGTGCACGTCGGTCGACCGCTCGGTCGACCAGATCCTGGCTCGGTTGACCGTCCGGTCGACTGACCTGGCCTGTCAGCACAGTTCTGGGTCAGAAACTAGGTCAGAAAAACATGTTAAAATATTTCTAAAGATTCTTATAAGTCTACTAAAAATACAAAAAAATAGTTTTATCATTTTGCATTGATATATAAACTTGTGATAAAGATTTCAACTCAAATATCAAGCATATGAAACCATTTTTGTGTTTTATCATTTTTATCAAAAACCAAAACATGTATTTTATCAAACTTGGATTTTTCAATACATGAATAAGATAGTCAAAATAAGTTTATTTAAAAGTTAAGCATGCATGTATAGAATGAAACTACTATACATAAACTAATTAAACTTGTTTTGATCTACTATTAATGAAAAAAAAATATTGGTTAAGCCAAAAACGAAAACCAATATCCAAACATAAAACGTGTGTGTTGTGCACTTGAGCATATCAACTATACTAAGCTTTACACATGGATCTAAAACAAACTAAACTAGGATACCTAACTCTTCTTGACGATCTTCCATCTTCAAGTCGACTCGGTCCAAACCGTGATCCAACGAGCATGGCTATGAATGATCTTGATGCTCGGGCTCGGGAATCACCAAGTGAAGGCTTCCAAACACCTCTTTTGAAGCAATCACCAACTAATATCTTGTCACATGATCTGAAACTAAACTCACAAGATTATTAGTAAACATAACTACATGAGTTAATCATCATCAAAACTAGAGTGGAAGGCCTCTGGGCCAACAATCTCCCCCTTTTTGATGATGACAAAACTCATGGAGTTATATATGCATGGATTAAAGTTAAGCTTCAAAGAAGCTTCCCCTTAACTCATGCATAGCAATAAACATAATAAATATGCAATGAAAGCTCTTAAACATGAATGCATAGATATGCATAAAATAAAATACCAAATACACAAACATGTAAATGATACTAAACATATGAAATGCATCATGCATAAACGTACTCTTGATATCAATAAAAACATGTTCTTAAGTAATGCTCTTGATACCAATTAAACAATTAAACGACAAACTAATAAAATAAAACAAAACATGCATATAAAACATGCATAAACGACAAATACTTCTCCCCCTTTTTGTCAATCATCAACAAAGGGTCCAAGTAAAAAAAAACATTTTTCTCACCCTTTTTGTTCGAAATAAAGAATCAATAAAGGGTTCAAACAAACAAATCAAGAATAAGAATATTTGCGATATACATTCATGAAGAGGAAGACGCTAAGTTAACTTCCCTACATATATGCATTACACGAAGAAAGGATGACAAGCTCTAATTCACATAACACAAAATATGCAATGCATAAGAAGAGATGTGAAGCTCCCCCTACACACGTGTATCACATAAAGAAGAGTTGTCAAGCTCCTCAATATAAGATACACTCAACATGAATCTATATGTAGAAGAGATGTTAAGCTCTCCTTGCATATATGCAATCATATCAAAACATTTTTAACATTACTTATTAAAACAATTTGAATTTTCTCAATAAAATAAATTTGATACCAATTAAGAATGTGTCAAAGTAGTGCATCTTGATATCAAAGGAAATTAAACATTATAAACATTGAATTCCTAAACATAAATCTTGATACCAATTGAAATTATTATTCTTTAAAAGCAAATGATACCAAAATGGAAATTCAATATTTTCTATCATAAAGCAAGGGAGTGGAAATCAAATACCAATGAAATAAGAAATACAAATTTTCTCCCCCTTTATGAAATACCAAAAGAAACATTGCATAAGCTTGTATATGAATACCAATTGAAAACTAATCAATTGAAACAAAATTGAAACTCAAGCTTAGCATAAACACAAACATATATATGTATGAAAAATAGATACCAATTGAAATTGATATTCTTTGAAATGCAAGCATACATATACAAAAATATATGAGTATACAATAAAAGTCAAAATTGATACCAATTGAAAGAATCAACCAGACTACATTAGTTAGGTTAATAATACCAACCAGACTAGTGAAATATGCTAGGTTACACATCTTGACATCAGCTATTAGTTTACAGTTGTGATAGTTGACTTTTATCTTCATTCATATTGTTATGCAGTTATCATCCTTTAGTTATCTGTTGATTATGTTATTTAGTTTTCTTATGACTGCAGTTATCTTATTATTAGTCTGTGCACATTATTTATATGCACGAGTTTTCCCCCTTAAACACACACTCACCAGGTCGCTTTCTGACGATCCTAGATTTGCACGTCAAGATATTGGACGCTTTGTTTCTATTGTGCAGGTGTTCGATGAGACTGTACAGCTTCGCGAAGAGCTGGAGTTTCTCCCTATTCGATTCTGGTATTCTTATCTTTCTAGCCTTCATATTATTTCTTGATTCTCATTATATCAGTTCAGTTGTTATTCCAGTCTTCATTTATATGATATCATGCGTGGATGCTTTATGTGATATTGCAGTAATCATGATTTATTACAGTTAGATTTATAGCTTGTTTCGGATTACTTAAGGCTTAGCGTGTATACGTGAGGGATTTTCCTTGCGTATATGCGTCGCCGACTCGTGTCGCGTCTCCGCTTCAGCGTATTTTGAGAACCGGGGTGTGACAGGATTTTCTTGGTATCAGAGCCTAGGTTTTCGACTTGCGATATTGAATTTTGAATTTTGATATTCGCAAGATGACCTAGTTCTTACCGGTAACTTGAGAACAAGCTATAGTTACACTATAATATACATATACTATTCATCATGATATTCAGTCCATTTGGAATTGGCCGTCCTTCCTTTGGAAATCCTTATGTTTGATCTTTTGATATCCTTGATCTCTACTCTTCTTTTAGAGTGATCCGGTTTCCATCTTACTTTCCTTCCTCCTCCTCTATTTTATTCCTTGACTTTGTCTCTTGAGATTGGTTACTCCTTACTGAAGTCGAGCAGAGTCAGAGTAGCGCAGCGGAAGCGTGGTGGATTTATGATGTGCAGAGAAGCGACATGAAGCTTGTTTGTTTTCACCTTTGATTTTGAATTCTTTTTACCATTCCCTGCTTTATTTGAATTCGGGGACGAAATTTTTATAACGTGGGTAGAATGTAAGATCCCTAGTTAGAAATACTGTATTTTTATTTTCCTAAAGTATTTATTTTGATTTACTGATTATTTTTTTATCAACTTAATTTATTATTTTCTTTCTTATAATTATTATTATTATTAAATATGCAAATTATTTTTAAGATAGTAAATGGTATTTTATTTTTATGTGTATTTTACCATTATTTCTTATATGTATTTTTAGTTCCTTATTAATATTATTCTAATATCATTCTTATTATTTACTTATATTATTAGTGGTAGCTATTACCATTATTATTCTTCCATTATAATTATTATTTATTATTACTACTATTAGTGTTATTATTATTAATATTGTTAGTGGTTATTAATTATTAATAGTGTTACTATTATTATTATATATTATTAATGTAATTAATATGAGTATTATTATTAGTGTTACTAATTACAATTAATATTACTAATTATGATTCTTATTTATATTATTAGTTACTACTATTATTATTGTTATTATTGTTAATAATACTTGTTGTTAATAGAGTTTATTATTATTATTAATGTTATGGTTAATTATTTTTAGTGTTATTATTAATCATTAATATTTTTATGGTTTGTATTTATTATTATTATTTGTAGTACTTTTCCTTCCCCTTGATTCTATACCCATTAACCCGTATCCTTTATCTATGGTCCTACCCATTATCCAATCCATACCCACTTTCATTGATTACTAATCCTACCCGTTAACCCAATAACCATTAGACCCACAAACCCAATACCCACCATATATATAATCTATCATCTAATTCTAACGTAATCCCTAATCTCTTATTTATTCCCCCCATCAACAGCCCAGCCGCCCCAGGCCAAGGTCCATGGCCACCTCCAGCGGATACCACCTCCATCACGCTTCATCACTTCTCCGCCGAGCCGTCGTCCGCCTACACGTGATCCAGCAGCAGACCACGCGACAGCAGGCCGCCTCCCTCCTCCTCGTGCACCCGCGGCAGCAGGAACAGCAGGCCGCAAGCCCCATGGCCTCCTTCCCTCCCTGTTTGGCCGAGCATAGCAGGCCGCCCAGTCCTCTCCAACAGAGCAACCTAGCCAGCGCAGCCGGATCTCCAGCCCAGGCCGCCCCCTTGCAGATCTGCGACAGTCGAGCACCCCCGCCTGTCCTGCCGCCTCCTCCCTCCTGTGCGCAGCACAGCCGGATCCCTCTCCGGTGTTGCCGCCCCTCCCAACCATCCGACAGATCCGAGGTTGCAGATCTCAAGCTTCAGCTTCACCAGCTTGCTAGCAGCCGATCCCCAGGATCCGACGATTCCAAGCGAGAGCTATTCAAGAAGGTCACCTCCTACATGACCATCAGCATCGACGTCTCGGCGACCTTCAGTGAGATGGTCATGTACTCTGCTACCTCCCGCGAGACCCGGCAACATCCGCTGGAACCCCTCCACCGCACAGCCGAGTAACCCCATGCTTCAGCCCTTCCACCTGCGCATGCATCTAGGCCATGCTCTTCCACCAAGCCACGCACTCCCCTGGAGCCCCCTTTGCGTAGCCAATCCCATCCATGGGCAAACTCCATAACAACAAGCCTCCTACGTCTCTCTTTTGGTCACGCACAACAAGCCCGTGGTCTTTGCTTTGCCGCGAGATCCTTGCTCATGTGCAAGCACAGCATTGGTCGTGCCCCTTTCCCCATTGGCCGTGAGCTTCCTTCCCCTTCTTTATTCATTTTTCACATAGGTATTTATATTCATGTATGGTGATTGGGTATTATTATGTATGTACTTAAATTAATGTGGTGATTTCAGTTGCTTGGTAATAATTTGGTTGTGGTTATGTACCTTGTTTTCATTGGGATGTCTCTTTTGAAGTGTAGTTCTCGACAACAACCAAGGCAAGCCAAGCACTCGTCGAAATATCTTACTCCGAGCCATTTTTCGGCTCTCCGTGGATTGCCATGGATCACCATTGGCGAGCGCGAATGCACCCACGCCCTTCACGGCGAACTACTCTATCCAACGACACCCTCCGCGGCCCCAGACGCCTCCGTTGGAGCCTCCATTGGTGCGTCGCAAGTTGCCCCGAGGTTAGTGTTATTTTCTTGTATAAGGGTAGACTTGTAATAATGTAGAAGTTCATATTAATGTGTGTGTTTGGGTTTGTGCGTGAGTGGGGATGTTGATGCATGCATGTATTTGCATGTATTTATGCATGGCATGTATTTATGCATGAACTTGTACTTTAATCATGTATGTGTATAGTTTAGTAATTAATAAGTGGGCCATTAATTAATATGTTTGCATTATGTTTAGTGTATGCATAAATTATTATGCATAAGGGAGTGTGTATAATTATGGGTACATTTACTAGTATGTGTTTTATTTATTTATATATATTATATATATATATAATATATATATATATATATATAATATGTATGTAAGTGTGGGTATGTATGCATATAGTATATATGTATATGTATGCATGATTGTTAGATTGTACTCGTATATGTATGTGTACGTGGGTGTACACGTATGTGTCGGTGTGCTCGGGAGTGTGTTTAGTATATATTTATAATTATTTGTATGTTTGGTTGCGTGCTACAGCATTTCGAATTTATTCGGTGAGATCCGAGCCCAGCTATAGGAGATTCGGACACGATTCGGATTCGTGCCGTTGTGGACCCAATACAATGGTGATTCGAAGACCGATCCATAAGATGATCCGTAGATCAGTGCCAGTTCGTGCAGTGAAGACCAGACGGCGATTCGGTTCCGAAACCGCGTCATTTCATGTGAGTGTTCGTTCTTGTGCATTTTCCTATTTACCGTTATCAGTATGTATTTACATGTTACACTTATCATTTCATGTGACTTTCCTTTATATTTTATCAGTTTGATTACTTGTATCACTTCATTAGACATTTATGATTGTCCACTTTAATTACATAGATGATTGGAGCTTGTATCAGTGTCATTTCATGTGTTGGTAGTTTAGCGTTGTTGGCTTAGGCCTAGTTTTGATGTACCTTAGACTATGACTTGATTCAGCTTGATCTTGAGGTTGATATAGTTTGTATAAGTTATCAGATTGGCATTCATGTATTGGTGACTATTTCTGAGCAGAGCTCTTTTCGATATTATGGACAAGTATATATGAGGTCTTCACAGATATGAGACAGTTTAGAGATACCACAGATAGTAGATCAGATGTGATTTGATGTTAGACATTTCTGGACTTGATATTTTATCACCAGGATATTAGTATTCTTGTTAGTTCTTTCTAGTTGTTTATTATTCTGGATTCGAAGTTAGTTGCGAGGAAAGTTGGACCGTGATTTGGATTGATCTTGATATAGAGTCGATCTGAGATTTACGTTCTTTATAATAGCCTGATCTGCATTAAGATGACATTGATATATTGTTGGCCCGGAGGCCTTCCTCTCTAGTTTTGATGATGATTAACTCATGTAGTTATGTTTACTAATAATCTTGTGATTTTAGTTTCAGATCATTAATCAGGATATTAGTTGGTGATTGCTTCAAAAAGAGGAGTTTGGAAGCTTTCACTTGGTGATTCCCGTGCCCGAGCATCAAGATCATACCTTTGCACTCGGTGGATCACGGTTTGGGATCGAGTCAACTTGAAGATGAAGATCGTCAAGAAGACTTAGGTATCCTAGTTATTGTTTTGTGTGCTTAGATCCATGTGTAAAGCTTAGTATAGTTGATATGCTCAAGTGCACAAGACACACGTTTTATGTTTGGATATTGGTTTTTCTGCTTTGGTTTAACCAATATTTATTTTCATGAATAGTTGATCAAAACAAGTTTAATTGGTTTATGTATAGTTGTTTCATTCTATACATGCATGCTTAACTTCTTAAACAAACTTATTTTGATATGTCTATTCATGAGTTTTAGGAAAAATCAGATTTCATATTGAAAAATACAAGTTTGATAAAATACATGTTTTGGTTTTTGGTAAAAATGTTAAAACACAAAAATAGTTTCATATGCTTGATATTTGAGTTAAAATTTTATCACATGTTTATATATCAAGGGAAAATGAGAAAACTATTTTTGGGTATTTTTTATAAGAGATAAAAGAATTTTTAGAAATATTTTTACATGTGTTTCTATCCCAGATTTGTGGCTGACAGGCCAGGTCGGCCGACCGCACGGGTCGACCGCACCAAAGGCCGGTCGACCCTTGCGGTCGACCGACGTGCACAGGCTTGTGCACGTTTGGCAGACACAGGGACGGTCGGTCGGGCGGCCGACCGGACCAGAGAGCTTTGCTCTCTGTATCTGGGCGGTCGGCCGTGCGGTCAACCGGATGCCCCAACGGTCATATTTCTGACCGTTGGCGGTCGGCCGGGCCGGCCGACCGCAGGCCTGTCAGGCTGACAGATCAGCCTAACGGCTAGTTTTGTTTTGGGGCTATAAATACCTCATTTCTTGGGGGTTTTAAACAAGTTTTTATGAGCTAAAATTTCTCTCTATTCTTGGTGTTTAAAAGAAGTTTTCAAAAGAGTTTAAGTGCCAAAAAGGATTCATCTTATTTGTTTTAAGTTTTTGGAAAAATCAAAGAAAAGAGTATTTTGGGAGATTTGTCTTGGTTTTTATTTTCTATCTTTTACAAGAGTTTTCCCAAGTATTTTTCTTTGAGTCTTTGTTTTCCAAACACCTAGTTTTTCCACTTGAGCTATATCTTCTATCCTAATCTATTTAGGATCTTGTTTTGTGGAAAAGAGAAAAAGGGAGATTGTTTGAGGTTGTGGAAACCTCCAAGTTGTACACCCTTACTTCTGTTGTATCCCTCTTTGGTAGAGGTTGATCGGGTGATTGGTTTGCTCCCTCTTATGAGAGGTGGAGTTTGGTTTGTATACCCTCTTCGGTAGAGGTGTTGGTTGTTGTTTGGCTACGGGCCTACCCCTCAGTTGTGAGGCGGTGTTTGAGAGAGGAGTTCGGTACTCCTTTTGTTGTAACAAATCCTCCTCGGTGGAGGTTCCCTTGGTGGGAGTATAGTGGATTAGAAATAATTCTCCATGAAGGCAGAGACGTAGAGCTAGGGGCTCGAACCTCGGAACATATCTTTGTGTTTGCGTTTGATCCATTGTCTCTTTAACTCTCTCTCTCTATTTGTGTTGTGCATAGCATTATTCATATTGCCATATCATTCATACTTGCTTGCATTTGTTGCCTTGCATCTTTCATATTGTTTATCCTTATATGCTTGGCTTGCTTGTGTGTGTGCCTCACTTGTACTTAACCACAAGAGCTTCATATAGCACCTCAACCCATATCTAGGGGAATCAAGAGGAGTTAGTCCAGAGCCCTTCACGGGGAATTCGGCTACACTTGTGTGTTATATTAAGTGTGATTGCAAAATCATTTTAAGCTTCTGCATTTAGCGCACTTAGTTTCTAGATTAGCATTTACACCTATTCACCCCCCTAGGTGTTTTCAATTGGTATCAGAGCCTACGCTCCTGATACTTAGGCTTAACATCCTAGGAGTAAGATCCTTGTTTAGCTAATCTACATTTGCATTTGCACATTTGTTTGCTTGCACACATATAGTTTACATCCATGGACTTCATGACCCCACCTATGTTTGACCCTTCCAACATCATTGTTTGGAAGATTAGGATGATCGTTTATTTACAAACCCTAGGATATAAGGTTTACCTTGCCATTACCAAGGAATCCTTCCTTAGTGATAGCAAGCATATAGGGGCCAATGCACAAGCCATTGAGGCCATTAGAAGCACACTTCCTAAAGAATATCTTTTGCTTGCTTCTAACTTGATTCCGCATTTGCAGTGTAGAATATGTTGACAACCACCACCACCTCCAAGCTTCAATTGCCAATCCAATAAGAAGAGGAATCTAGTAGAGAATCCGAGCCACAACAATGCTATACGGTCCAAGGGAATGACTCACTTGAGGTATACTCAGAAACCCACTTAGATGATGATGATGATGCTAGTTCTTCAAATGATTATGATGCCCATGCCTTGAATGAAGAACTATCTATTGTGTGTGAAAAATTAATAGAAAATATAAAATTTTGAAAAAGAAAAGTCTAGGCCTTAACAATGATAATAAAGATTTGTTTTCTAGACTTAATATTGTTTTGCAAGAGAAAGAGGAGATTTCTAATGAAAGGGATTCATTCAAATCTCAACTAGAACTTGCACTTAAAGAAAATAAAATTTTAAAATCTAAAAATGATTGTGAAACTCTTTTGAAGAAAAATGAAAATTTGTCTTCAAAAATTGATTTTGTTTTAAAGGAGAATGTTGCTTTGAAAAATAAAATAATTTCTATTTCAAATGATTTAAATGTTTGTTTAAAGAAAAATGAAGTTTTGCAAAATAAGATTGATGCACATGTTTGCCATGCTAGTGTAGTATCACACACTTCACCTATTGCATGCCACACTTCTTCTTTAATTAACAATGATATATCTTTACTTAAGAAGAGTGTAGATTGTTTGGGCTCCACTTTGAGCCAATGTGTTGTGGGCCATACATGTTTGGAATCTTTATTTCGAAAGAAACAAGTTCCATCTTTTATGAAAAATCACCTAGAGGGGGGGGGGTGAATAGGTGATATGGCTAATCTATGAACTCAATGCGGAATTTAAAAACTTAATGCAATTACACTCAAGTGCAATCAACAAGTGATGCACACACAACCAAGCCAAGCAATTCTGAATGCACAATATGAATAGTTGCAAGGTACAAAGTAAAGAGAGAGATAGAGAGAGTCAATGGATCAAGCGCAAACAACAAGATATGTTTCGAGGTTCGAGCACCCAGCTCTACATCCCCGCCTTCGACACACGAAGGATTTCTAATCCACTAGCTAGGCCACAAAGAACTCTCACAAGGAGTACCCAACTCCTCTCTTTACAACCACAACCTCCTCCTTGAGGCAAGCTCCAATCCAACAAAACAATCACCTCACAACTTGAGGGATTAGCACAAAGCAAACACAAGGATCACCTCACAACTTGAGGGATACAACCCAAGGCACAAAGCCAAGCAAAGATTGGGTTTATAACTTGGTGGTCTAACAAACAACCACAAACAGTTTCTTTCTCCCACACAAAGATCCTATAGAAGAGATAGTAGATTTTAGCTCAAGTGTGGAGAAAACCAATGGAATGGAAATCAAAATCACAAAGAAAATCCTTGGGAAAAACTAAAACCAATATATAGAAGTTCAATCAAAATCTTTTCCCAAAACCCTTTTCTTTGGTTTTCCAAACCCTAGCAAAAACTCCAAATAGATTGTTCAATATGAGTTCAAAAACTTCTTTTGATTGCTGTGAAAACAACAGAGAGTAGGGAAAAATTCGCACAAAAATTCTTAGAGGAAAACTCTTTCCAATGGGGTATTTATAGACCCCAGAAAAAATATAGCCGTTGGCAGCTGAAACTGCCAAAAATACACTGCCAGTCGACCGGCCGGTCGACCGTCCAACGGTCAAATTCTGCCCGTTGGCAGCTACCGGTCGACCTCCCCAGTCGACCCAAACAAACAGAGAGCTCTGCTCTCAGACCTGGTCGACCCGGACGATCGACCGTCCCTGTCTGCCAAACGTGCACAGATTTGTGCACGTCGGTCGACCGACCCGGTCGACCGACTTCATGCCAAGTCGACTTGGTCAGAAGACTAGTCGACTGGTTGAAGCCTGGAACAGAAAACTGGGTCAGAAAAACTAAGGAATTAAATATCCAATAAATTCTGTAAACTACTTAAAAATCCCCAAAAATAGTTTTATCATTTTGCATTGATATATAAACATGTGGTAAAAAGTTTAGCTCAAATATCAATCAATATGAACTATTTTTGTGTCTTATCATTTTTACCAAAAACCAAAAACTGTATTTTCTAAAACTTGGATTTTGAATAGAAAATACGTTTTGTCCAAAACTCTTCCAAATACAAAAACATGATATTTAAACACTTTGAAGCATGATGCATATGGATAGAAATCCAATATACATGAAACATATATATATACTATAGTTTTTGTCTTTAATTCCAAAAATAAGTTTTGTTAAAACACAAAACCTAAAACACATGAAATAGGTATATCAAAGTAAGTTTGTCTAAGAGTTAAAGCATGCATGTATATAGAACAAATTTAATATACATTAAACCATGTAAACTTGTTTTGATATAATATCTATTCATGCAAACCAAGATCGGTTAAACCAAAAACTGAAAACCAAAACATGAAACGTGTGTGTTGTGAACTTGAGCTTATCATACTATTCTAATCTTTACAATTTGGATCTAAACACAAAACTAAACTAAGGTACCGAAGTCTTCTTGTAGAGCGCAATCTCCAAGCCGACTCGATCCAAAACTCCATGATCCACCGAGCAAGTGCTATATGTGATCTTTGACGCTCGGGCTCTTGAACCAACATGTGAAAGCTTCCAAATCATCTTGTTGAAGGTAATCACCAACTAATAACTTGATTAATGATCTGAAACTAAATAACACAAGATTATTAGTACACATAACTACATGAGTTAATCATCATCAAAACTAGAGTGGAAGGCCTTTGGGCCAACAATCTCCCCCTTTTTGATGATGACAAAACTCATGGAGTTATATATGCATGGATTAAAGTTAAGCTTCAAAGAAGCTCCCCCTTAACTCATGCATAGGATAAACAGCTAATAAATGGCTCTAAATACCAATGAAATTATAAAACATGAAATTATAAAACAATGAAACATGCATAGATATGCATAATACAATAAATGGCTCTAGAAACCAATGGAAGATACCAATGAAATTTTCAAAAACAAATAAACATATTCTAGATACCAATTAGCAAAAACAAATAAACATGCTCTTGATACCAATTAAACTAAACAAATAAACATGTTCTTGATACCAATTAAACTCAATATATGTAAAACAAAACTAATGATCTAATGATCTCTTTTACAAGCTCTTGATACCAAAACTAAACATGTACTTTAAATAATGCTTTTGATACCAATTGAACTTAATATAAAAACACATAAAACATACATCAAACATGCATATAAACTCAAATTCTTCTCCCCCTTTTTGTCAATCATCAACAAAGGGTTAAAAACAAAACAAATAAAAACATATACCGATTAAAAGAAATTCTTCTCCTCCTTATTTACAAAACCAAAAAAAAACATATTCTTTTTATACTCAAAACAAGGAATCAATCAAGGGATGCTCTCCCCCTTTTTGTCTAAACACAAATATGATACCATTAAAAATGTGTCAATGAAGTGCATTTTGATACCAATTAAAAATGAAACTATACCAATTGAAAAACAAAAATCTTGATACCAATTGATAAGTAAACAAACATCATATCAATTGTAAATAAACAATTTTGATATTAAACATAACAAATTTTGAATTTCTAAACATAAATATTGATACCAATTGAAATTAAACATAGATCTTTAATACCAATTGAAATTATTGCCAATTGAAATTATTATTTTCTATCATAAAGTAAGGGAGTGGAATGCTAAAAACCAATTGAAAGATGAAATACAAGATTTTCTCCCCCTTTATGAAATACCAATAAAAACTATGATAAGGCTCGAATTAAGATACCAATTGAAAACTAAATCAATTGAAACAAAGTTGAATCTCAAGCTTATCATCATATACAAGATTTGTGCTTAAAGATATAGGGATATAGTAAGCACAACTAAAACATATATATGTATGAAAAGTAGATACCAATTGAGATTGATATTCTTTGAAATGCAAGCATACATATATGAAAATATATGAGTATACAAGAAATGTTAGGATTGATACCAATTGAAAGAATTCAATGATACCAATTGAAACAACAATAAGATCAAGTGTATATCTCATATTCCTACCACCCATTTCATGTTCAAGTTTACTATGATTTTCACTATAAAGCATACATGAGCATGATCTCCCATCCAACCACCCTTTGAAGGTAGGGGTTTTCAAAAATGGGTTACAAATATAGTATGTTTGAAAATCTCTACCAAAGTGAAGAATACGAACTAGTTATAGGAAAACTTTTAAACTAGTACGAAATCCTTCAAGTAAGGAATAAACCAAAATATTTTTCATGAAACACATGTAAATCACATGATCACTAAACCTCAAAATCCATAAAGTTCATATCATAGTCCCATGAAAACAAATCATGAGTAAACTAATAAAGTGAGTGAACAAGTGTTATGTGACACATAGCAACATGAAAATATTCAAATAAGCCCATGTGAAATTCCTTAAAACATTTACACATGAAAAACTAAATTTTATTTCCAATAGAAATTACCTAAAAATATGAAAATCATGAAAATCACCAATTGAAATCATCAAATTCTTCAAAACGATTTAAACTTCAAGGCATATGTATGTCATGTACAAACTAAAGTATACATACATATTCTAAACACAATGAGTCCACAAAAGTATATGCATGAAGGCACGTGGCTCAAGGATGTATATGTATAAATGATAGTTTGGACAAGATGGACATATACATGAAGTTAAAACAAAATATGTAAAATGATGAATACAAGTCAAATGCAAGAATCATCAAAACTAGACTATACCAGTACATCAAGTGAATACAAATGAGCGTTCAAGCACAAACATATATAAAGGTCTATTTGTAGCTTACTAGTTGTACAAGTATAAAACCTAGTCTTAATGAAAACTATCATTCAAGCAAGTAGTCAAAACATGAAGCATAAAACGGGAATCATAACCCAACATGATAAACATAATAATAAAAACATGAATTATTAAAATAAAACATCATAAACATCCATATGATCATTATGTATATGCATGTACATTAGATCTAGGGCATACATGATAGTACTAAACAAGGTGAGAACACAAAGATAAGATCTATATAAAACATGGGTGTCTCAAGTAACTAAACATGTATAACACTAATCTAATCAACATGACATAAGCATAATGAACAATAAAACAAGGCATGCTATGAATAGATGAACATGAAAAGCATGCAAATAAAAATGGAAGTTAGAGAATGATACCAAAACCGATGAAGGTGAATCTCTAGTTCTCCAAACCACGGTGGTCCTCCCACCAAATCCCCTTGAGAGTGAAGCATCCAAATGGTTCTCTTTTAAGCTTAGAACGCATCCACCTCAAGGCACCAATACTCTCACGTGATGCGAGAGCTCCCACCTACATCAAAAAGTATAGAGGTGGTCTTTGGTACCCATTTCCTTTTGGGTCCACGGGGGTTAGTATCCTTTCTAACACAAACAAGATTAGTTGCTAAATTTTCATGATAAATACGATCATAACAAAATCTAGCAAGATGGCCTTTTCGGCCACAATGTGTACATGTGTACACATGAGCATACATGTCATGGTTGTGTCGTGGAAAGCATGTGTATGCCGTGTAGGGTGTGCATGCAAAGATGGACCTTGTTTCTTGCGAACCAAGGTTTCCAATCGTGAATGATTCAATGTGCATTGGCTCAAAGTGGAGCCCAAACATTTAACACTTTTCTTCAAAACATTTATATCTTTTTCAATAGTGGAAGATAAAGTGGAGCATGCAATAGGTGTGCAAGAAGAAGAAGCTATACTAGCATGGCACACATGAGAATCAATATCAATTTTCAAAGATTCATTTTTCTTTAAAACAAGATCCAATTCTTTTGTAATAGAATCAATTTTATTTTTCAAAACAAGGTTATCTTTTAAAACAAAATCCAATTTAGAAGATAAACCTCATTGTTTTTCACAACATCATCACAATCATTTTTGTTTTTCAAAATATCAATCTCATCAAGGGCAAGGTCTAGTTGAGATCTTGGTGAGTCACGTTCACTAGTGATCTCTTCCTTTTCTTGCAAAACCAATTCAAAATTAGAACACAAATCCTTTAATTCATTTTTCAAAACAAGGTTGTCCTCTTTCAAAAGATTGTGTTTTTTCACATAATTTTCAAGCTTTTGAGCAAGTTCCATATTCAATGTTTGAACTTCAAAACAACCATGGCAATAGGAACTAGAGCTATCATCTAATTGAGTGTCCGATTGTACCTCAAGGGAGTTATCCCTTGGACCATGAAGCAATGCTCTTCGGACTTTTCTCTCTTAGATCTCCTCATCTTGTTAATAATCCTTGGAAGCTCGGGAGACGTCAATAAGCTCCAAACTACAAAAGCCGAATCATAATTATCAAACACCGGTAAAAGATGTTCACTAAGAGATGCTCTAAGTGCTAATGCATTTGCCTTTTTATGCTTGCTACTATTAGGGAATGATTCCATAGTGGAGGCTTGATAAACTAGATGTCCTAGTCTTTTCAAATGGCTACTCATATTGGCCTTCCAAGCATCAAGTCTAATATGGTCAAACATAGGAGGGCTATCCATGAGTGCAAACTTAAATGAGTGCAAATGAAAATGTAAATGAAGATTAGCAAACCAAGATCTCACTCCTAGGTGGTTAAACCTAAATATCAGGAGCACTAGCTCTGATACCAATTGAAAAATCACCTAAAGGGGGGGTGAATATGTGATATGGCTAATCTATGAAATCAATGCGGAATTTAAAAACTTAATGCAATTACACTCAAGTGCAATCAACAAGTGATGCACACACAACCAAGCCAAGCAATTATGAATGCACAATATGAATAGTTGCAAGGCACAAAGTAAAGAGAGAGATAGAGAGAGAGTCAATGGATCAAGCGCAAATAACAAGATATGTTTCGAGGTTCGAGCACCCAGCTCTACATCCCCGCCTTCGACACACGAAGGATTTCTAATCCACTAGCTAGTCCATAAAGAACTCTCAAAAGGAGTACCCAACTCCTCTCTTTACAACCACAACCTCCTCCTTGAGGCAAGCTCCAATCCAACAAAACAATCACCTCACAACTTGAGGGATTAGCACAAAGCAAACACAAGGATCACCTCACAACTTGAGGGATACAACCCAAGGCACAAAGCCGAGCAAAGATTGGGTTTATAACTTGGTGGTCTAACAAACAACCACAAACAATTTCTTTCTCCCACACAAAGATCCTATAGAAGAGATAGTAGATTTTAGCTCAAGTGTGGCGAAAACCAATGGAATGGAAATCAAAATCACAAAGAAAATCCTTGAGAAAAACTAAAACCAAGATATAGAAGTTCAATCAAAATCTTTTCCCAAAACCCTTTTCTTTGGTTTTCCAAACCCTAGCAAAAACTCCAAATAGATTGTTCAATATGAGTTCAAAAACTTCTTTTGATTGCTGTGAAAACACCAGAGAGTAGGGAAAAATTCGCACAAAAATTCTTAGAGAAAAACTCTTTCCAATGGGGTATTTATAGACCCCAGAAAAATATAGCCGTTGGCAGCTGAAACTGCCAAAAATACATTGCCGGTCGACCGGCCGGTCGACCGTCCAACGGTCAAATTCTACCCGTTGGCAGCTACCGGTCGACCCAAACAAACAGAGAGCTCTGCTCTCAGACCCGGTCGACCCGGACGGTCGACCGTCCCTGTCTGCCAAACGTGCACAGATTTGTGCACGTCGGTCGACCGACCCGGTCGACCGACTTCATGCCAAGTCGACTTGGTCAGAAGACTAGTCGACTGGTTGAAGCCTGGAACAGAAAACTGGGTCAGAAAAACTAAGGAATTAAATATCCAATAAATTCTGTAAACTACTTAAAAATCCCCAAAATAGTTTTATCATTTTGCATTGATATATAAACATGTGGTAAAAAGTTTAGCTCAAATATCAATCAATATGAACTATTTTTGTGTCTTATCATTTTTACCAAAAACCAAAACTGTATTTTCTAAAACTTGGATTTTGAATAGAAAATACGTTTTGTCCAAAACTCTTCCAAATACAAAAACATGATATTTAAACACTTTGAAGCATGATGCATATGGATAGAAATCCAATATACATGAAACATATATATATACTGTAGTTTTTGTCTTTAATTCCAAAAATAAGTTTTGTTAAAACACAAAACCTAAAACACATGAAATAGGTATATCAAAGTAAGTTTGTCTAAGAGTTAAAGCATGCATGTATATAGAACAAATCTAATATACATTAAACCATGTAAACTTGTTTTGATATAATATCTATTCATGCAAACCAAGATCGGTTAAACCAAAAACCGAAAACCAAAACATGAAACGTGTGTGTTGTGAACTTGAGCTTATCATACTATTCTAATCTTTACAATTTGGATCTAAACACAAAACTAAACTAAGGTACCAAAGTCTTCTTGTAGAGCGCAATCTCCAAGCCGACTCGATCCAAAACTCCATGATCCACCGAGCAAGTGCTATATGTGATCTTTGACGCTCGGGCTCTTGAACCAACATGTGAAAGCTTCCAAATCATCTTGTTGAAGCTAATCACCAGCTAATAACTTGATTAATGATCTGAAACTAAATAACACAAGATTATTAGTACACATAACTACATGAGTTAATCATCATCAAAACTAGAGTGGAAGGCCTTTGGGCCAACATTTTATGCATGCACACCCTCCACGGCATACACATGCTCCTCACGGACACCATCATCACTTGTATGCTCATGTGTACACTTGTACACATTGTGGACGTAAGGGCCACCTTGCTAAATTTTGTTATGATAGAATACATGTTTCAAATTTAGCAAATAAATTTGTTTGGGTTAGAGAAGGTACTAACCCCCATAGACCCAAAAAGTTGTGGGTACCAAAGACCACCCCTTTTGTATTTGATGTAGGAGTGGGCTCTCGCATGACGTGAGAGTAGCGGTACCTTGGAGTGGATACGTTCCGTACTTAAAGGAAACATTTTGGATGCATCACTTTCAAGGGATGTTTGGTGGAGAAGACCACCTTGGTTTGGAGACTTGGAGAGGTGCCTTCATCGGTTTTGGTATCGATCTCTAACTCCCGTTTATATTTGCATGCTTTTCATGATTATAGTTTATAGCTTGTTTTTTATTGTTTGTAGATTATTATGATAATGCCATGATTATTAGACCATTGACATGCATGTA
Source organism: Agave tequilana (assembly GCA_038442645.1). Lineage (NCBI taxonomy): Eukaryota > Viridiplantae > Streptophyta > Magnoliopsida > Asparagales > Asparagaceae > Agave > Agave tequilana. The sequence continues at coordinate 111,318 of JAVJIF010009046.1, read as the reverse complement.
TAACCTTTGAGACACCCATGTTTAATATAGACTATTATTTTGTGTTCTCACCATTTGTTTAGCTATCATGTTTATCATAGGTTTAATAACATGTGAATTTACATAATAATCATGTTTATGTTTTTCATGTTTATTCATATCTTGTTTTTATGTTTCATGTGTTGATTACATGTTTAGATGTTAGTTTTTATTAAAACTAGGTATATACTTGTGCATATAGTGGGCCACAAATAAATCTATATATGTTTGAACTTGAATGTTTATTTGAACCCATTAGATGTGCTAGTATAGTCTAGTTTTGATGATCCATGCATTTTAAACGTGTATTTCCATTTTGTTTTTGTTTTATGATCATGTGTTTTCAATTCATGTATATGTCTATTTTGCCAAACTTTAAGATATACATGTCTACCCCTTGAGTCATTTGCTTTTCATGAAAACTCAATTGTATTTAGGGATATGTATGTATACTTTTTGTGTTGACAAATCATACATATACCTTGAAATGAAACTTGTTTTAATGAAAATTTAGTTTTTCATGTTTCCATATGTTTATCTTTAACTTCATGTATATGTCCATTTTATCCAAATTATTGTTATACATATACATCCTTTTGAGCCACGTGCCTTCATGCATATATCCTTGTGGACTCGTTGCGTTTGGATATGTATGTATACTTTAATTTATATAGGACATACATATACCTTGAAGTTTAAATAGTTTTTGATGATTTTCATGTTTTCATGTTTCAAGGAATATTGAGCTTATTGTCCATCTTCCATGATTATGATCTTAACATCTTAGTTGTACACTCACATTTTTTTGTTTACTCATGTGTTTGTTTTAATGAGTCATATTTATGCTTAATTGATTATGAGTGTTGACTATTTTGTGAATTTCATGTTTATGAAAAATAATTTTGTGTTATTCCTTGTTTGAAGGATTTCGTACTAATTTACAATTTTTCATATAACTAGTTGCGATATTCTTCATTTGGTAGAGTTTTCAAACAAACTATATTTTCAAATCTAATTTTTGGAAACCCCTACATCTATAGGAGGTTGGATGGGAGATCATGCTCATGTATGCCTTATAGTGAAAATCATTTTAAAACTTGAACATGGTTGGGTGGTAGTTATATGAGGTATACACTTGACATTATTGTTGGTTCAATTGGTATCATTGGACTCTTTCAATTGGTACCAATATTGACTTTTATTGTATACTCATATATTTTCATATATGTATGCTTGCATTTCAAAGAATATCAATTTCAATTGGTATCTATCTTTCATACATATATATGTTTTATTTGTGTTCAAAAATATCACAAATTTTAGTTTTTGTTTACTCAAGCTTAGCATAACCCAACACCTTGAGCATCAACTTTATTTCAATTGATTTAGTTTTCAATTGGTATTCTTAAACAAGCTTATGCATGTGTTTTGTTGGTATTTCATAAAGGGGGAGAAAATTTGTTTTTGTATTTCAATTGGTATTTGGTCAACCTTTTCCACTCCCTTGCTTTATGAATGGAAAATAATAATTTCAATTTGGTATCATTTACAATTGGTATCAAAATTTTTGTTTAGACATTCAAAATTTATTATGTTTAATTTCAATTGGTATCAAGATTTTCATGTGTTTTGCTTAAAATTGGTATCAATATTTTTTTTGTTTCCTTTCAATTGGTATCAAGATGCTTCTTTGACATATTTTTAATTGATATCCTAATTGATTGTCACCCCTTATTGACTTTGTTTTTGTTTTAGACAAAAAGGGGGAGAACTTTGTTTTTATTAACCCTTTTGTTGATTCGTTGTTTCGAACAAAAAGGGGAGAAAAATTTATTGATTTGGTTCTGCTTTTACCCCTTATAGATGATTGTTTCTTTGTAGTAAAAAGGGAGAGAAGATTTTATTTTGTTTTGATTGTTTACCCCTTTGTTGATGATTGACAAAAAGGGGGAGAAAGATTTTGAATTGAGTTTATATATGCATATTTATGTTTTGCATATATTGAGTTTAATTTAGTTTAATTTTAATTTGTATCTAGAGTATGTTTTGTTTTTGAACATTTCATTGTGTATCTAGAGCCTTTTATTGTTTATGCATTTCTACGCATTCATGTTTAAGAGCCTTTATTGCATATTCATTATGTTTATTTGTTTATGCATGAGTTAAGGGGGGAGCTTCTTTGAAGCTTAACTTTAATCCATGCATATATATAACTCCATGAGTTTTGTCATCATCAAAAAGGGGGAGATTGTTGGCCCGGAGGCCTTCCTCTCTAGTTTTGATGATGATTAACTCATGTAGTTATGTTTGCTAACAATCTTGTGATTTTAGTTTCAGATCATTAATAAAGATATTAGTTGGTGATTGCTTCAAAAAGAGGAGTTTGGAAGCTTTCACTTGGTGATTCCCGTGCCCGAGCATCAAGATCATACCTTTGCACTTGGTGGATCACGGTTTGGGATCGAGTCAACTTGAAGATGAAGATCGTCAAGAAGACTTAGGTATCCTAGTTATAGTTTTGTGTGTTTAGATCCATGTGTAAAGCTTAGTATAGTTGATATGCTCAAGTGCACAACACACACGTTTTATGTTTGGATATTGGTTTTTCGGTTTTGGTTTAACCAATATTTGTTTTCATGAATAGTTGATCAAAACAAGTTTAATTGGTTTATGTATAGTTGTTTCATTCTATACATGCATGCTTAACTTCTTAAACAAACTTATTTTGATATGTCTATTCATGAGTTTTAGGAAAAATCAGATTTCATATTGAAAAATACAAGTTTGATAAAATACATGTTTTGGTTTTTGGTAAAAATGTTAAAACACAAAAATAGTTTCATATGCTTGATATTTGAGTTAAAATTTTTATCACATGTTTATATATCAATACAAAATGAGAAAACTATTTTTGGGTATTTTTATAAGAGATAAAAGAATTTTTAGAAATATTTTTAACAAGTGTTTCTGTCCCAGATTTGTGGCTGACAGGCCAGGTCGGCCGACCGCACGGGTCGACCACACCAAAGGCCGGTCGACCCTTGCGGTTGACCGACGTGCACAGGCTTGTGCACGTTTGGCTGACACAGGGACGGTCGGCCGGGCAGCCGACCGGACCAGAGAGCTTTGCTCTCTGTATCTGGGCGGTCGGCCGTGCGGTCAACCGGATGCCCCAACGGTCATATTTCTGACCGTTGGCGGTCGGCCGGGCTGGCCGACCGCAGGCCTGTCAGGCTGACAGATCAGCCTAACGGCTAGTTTTGTTTTAGGGCTATAAATACCCCATTTCTTAGGGGTTTTAAACAAGTTTTTATGAGCTAAAATTTCTCTCTGTTCTTGGTGTTTAAAAGAAGTTTTCAAAAGAGTTTAAGTGCCAAAAAGGATTCATCTTATTTGTTTTAGGTTTTTGAAAAAATTAAAGAAAAGAGTATTTTGGGAGATTTGTCTTGGTTTTCATTTTCTATCTTTTACAAGAGTTTTCCCGAGTATTTTTCCTTGAGTCTTTGTTTTCCAACACCTAGTTTTCCACTTGAGCTATATCTTCTATCCTAATCTATTTAGGATGTTGTTTTGTGGAAAAGAGAAAAAGAGAGATTGTTTGAGGTTGTGGAAACCTCCAAGTTGTACACCCTTACTTCTGTTGTATCCCTCTTTGGTAGAGGTAGATCGGGTGATTGGTTTGCTCCCTCTTGTGAGAGGTGGAGTTTGGTTTGTATACCCTCTTCGGTAGAGGTATTGGTTGTTGTTTGGCTACGGGCCTACCCCTTAGTTGTGAGGCGGTGTTTGAGAGAGGAGTTCGGTACTCCTTTTGTTGTAACAAATCCTCCTCGGTGGAGGTTCCCTCGGTGGGAGTATAGTGGATTAGAAATCCTTCTCGGTGAAGGCGGGGACGTAGAGCTAGGGGCTCGAACCTCGGAACATATCTTTGTGTTTGCGTTTGATCCATTGTCTCTCTAACTCTCTCTCTATTTGTGTTGTGCATAGCATTATTCATATTGCCATATCATTCATACTTGCTTGCATTTGTTGCCTTGCATCTTTCATATTGTTCATCCTTATATGCTTTACTTGCTTGTGTGTGCCTCACTTGTACTTAACCACAAGAGCTTCATATAGCACCTCAACCCATATCTAGGGGAATCAAGAGGAGTTAGTCCAGAGCCCTTCACGGGAAATTCGGCTACACTTGTGTGTTGTATTAAGTGTGATTGCAAAATTATTTTAAGCTTTCGCATTTAGCGCACTTAGTTTCTAGATTAGCATTTACACCTATTCACCCCCCTCTAGGTGTTTTCATATATTTCATGTAGAGTACTTTCCAAACTTGTTATTCTTTCATTGGTAATAACTTAGGTGATGATTCATTCGGATATTGATGATGGACTTGTTATGATGTTACTTTACTAAGAAATTGGATTACTTGATGTTTGGATCAGAATATGGACTTAGTTGGAATTTGGTTGAACTGGGATTTATGTTTTTTACATTGAATATTGTTCGGTATTTAGATGTGACTGATTTGTTGGATTGTGACCAAATGTGTGGATATCTTACCTTTGACTTCGTTTTGTGATATCATATTGGTTTTGGATTATTAGAAGCAAGGGTTCCTGAATGTATCAATTGATTATATCATTTGAGTATGGATGAGTGGTTGGTATCGACTTAGAAGTGAACTATTCTATATTGCAACTGTTTGAGGATGTTTCCTCTTTAGATATGATTTCGGTATCCGTTGACTTGTTGATCTCGAGGATATACCATATGCTTCATGTTTAGTTATTGATTACTTCAGTTAATAGAGATTGAGCTATTGTGATAGTGATCTATTCAATATCGGTGATCTTATATTTCAGAGTTATCGATAGCAGTTATCAGTTTATTAGTGATTGGTGAGATTATTTGTTAGTGATCAGTGATCATGTATTTCAGAGTTTATAGTAGTGGTCAGGTATCTGTACCAGTTATCAGTTGTTTGTGACACTATTGTGTTAGTGGCTATATCTCCAGTGTCTATTTCAGATGTCAGATATTAGCTGTCAGCTACTCAGTTGTCAGATATCATAGTTGTCAGATATCACAGTTGTCAGATTATCAACTAGTATTGACATCACTAGTTGTTGGAGATATCAGTTACTACTACATATTAAATCACATTGATTGCCTATTAATAAAACACACCATAACCCGGGGAACAGGGGTAATTGCCTGATGATGCATGTCGTGTATTTTGGAAGGACTTATTATGGTACCGAGTTGTGGGTTCCAACCATGGGGAACCAAGGTAGTACTGGCTACCTATTCAGTTGTCAGTTGTCAGGGCGATGCCCGGATTACGGCGCCACACTAGTTGTCTTTTCGTGTGGGGCTGTGGTCTTCAGTTGTCAGAGCCTTGCGGCTTGTCCTGGTTCAGCGCCAGGGTGTTAGACCATGGTACCGAGCATGCACGGTACTCTTTCAAAACACATGCACTACATTGGCAGGCAGTTACAACAACGATAATTTTGTTTGATATGTGGGAAAACGGCTGTGGTATGGGACACAACTAAGTACTACATTAGTTAGGTTAATAATAACCAACCAGACTAGTGACATATGCTAGGTTACACATCTTATCATCAGCTATTAGCTTACAGTTGTGATAGTTGACTTTTATCTTCATTCATGTTGTTATGCAGTTATCATCCTTTAGTTATCTGTTGATCATGTTATTTAGTTATCTTATGACTGCAGTTATCTTATTATTATTCTGTGCACATTGTTTATATGCACAAGTTTTCCCCCTTAAACACACACTCACCAGGTCTCTTTCTGACGATCCTAGATTTGCACGTCCAGATATTGGACGCTTTGTTTCTATTGTGCAGGTGTTCGATGAGACTGTACAGCTTCGCGAAGAGCTGGAGTTTCTCCCTATTCGATTCCGGTATTCTTATCTTTCTAGCCTTCATATTATTTCCTGATTCTCATTATATCAGTTCAGTTGTTATTCCAGTCTTCATTTATATGATATCATGCGTGGATGCTTATATGTGATATTGCAGTAATCATGATTTATTACAGTTAGATTTATAGATTGTTTCGGGTTACTTAAGGCTTAGCGCGTATACGTGAGGGATTTTTCTTGCGTATATGCGTCGCCGACTCGTGTCGCGTCTCCGCTTCAGCGTATTTTGGGAACCGGGGCGTGACAGTTGGTTAACAAACTCACCACCTCTATCACTTCTTATTTTTAAAATAGAAAATCCTTTTTCTTTTTCAACCCTTTTTCGAAAAATCTTAAAATGTGAAAAAGTTTGATCTTTATGTTCCAAAAAGAAAACCCAAGTGAAACGAGAAAAATCATCAACTAAAACAAAAACATATCTACTTCCATTTAAGCTTTTAGTTTTAGTTGGTCCAAAAAGATCCATGTGAATAAATTCTAATGGCCTAGTTGACATGATATCCTTGATTGGTTTGAAAGAAGACTTGGTTTGTTTCCCAAGTTTGCACGCACCACTGATTAGTCTCTAACTTTGCATAATTTGTATCACATCTTCACATTGATTTCATATTAAATTTTGCTAATAAAGCTTTGCTTGCTTGATTCTAGGTCCATGGTGTGCAATGAAGAAGAAGACCCTAAGTCACCATTTAATTGGTGATTAAAGGCCTATTAAAGATAGCCATTGACCTAGAGGAGCTGATTCATCAAAACCAGAGGCTGCAAAACCAAAACTGGGCACAGGGCCTGACAGGAGAAAGACGGGACCGCGCGCGGCCTTAGTAGCGCCGCGTTTCTGCGGCCGTACTGCAGCGGCCCCGGCCGCGTTTTAGGCCAGGGCTTGTCCCCTGGCCCCCCTTCCCTGGTGGCTATAAATATCCCCTGGATTCCAGAAAAGCAAGATATGCAGAGTTTTAGGAGTAGTTTTCATTCCATATTATAGTTTAGGGTAGTTTAGTTTAGTTTAGTTCCTCTTCTTCCATTGTATTTTCCATTTTGTAGATCTTGTAATAGGGAAAGAGAGTGGTTCATACTTGGAATGCAAGAGTGCTTGTAATAGAGGGTAACAATCTATAAAAGGTACTCTCTTTACCTCTCTATGTTTTCTTCTCTCTAATCTCTTTTACATGTTTAGCTAATCTTTTCTCTCATGGAAACTAACTACTAACCACTAACAAGCTAACATTACTTTACTTCATGCTTGCTCTTATTGGGCTTTGATGATTTAAGTGTAGCTTGTACTTGTTTGTTGAGTTGGATTGTGATGAGTTACATATGGGTCATACTTTGAAACGCTCTTGAACCAAGGACTAGTGATGGCCAATGATACATGTCAGGCAACTATCACTAAGAGGTTAGCGTGTTGATGGAGTCATTAGTAGTTAGTAGCCATGGGTTTTCTTTCCTTTTTCACTTTATTTTAGATATAAAAAAAAATCATAAAAACCATTCTTTTCTATGTTTCCCACTTCCTTATTTTCACCGTACACTTCTCTTTTCATTCTTTCTTTTCTTTTATTTTGATTCTTTAAAACTTTGAAAAACTTTTTAACAAACACGTGAATCAACCGGTAAAGCTTCTATCGCCTCCCGTCCTTGTGAATTCGACTCGTTTTAGCATCTATGGTATAAGGGAAGTATCGAGGAAGCCAAAGCACACACACTTTAAATATCGATTTCAAAACATACACTTTTTGTGCGCGATTTTACCCCGATCAAATTTTGGCGCCGTTGCTGGGGATGGGAACGGTTTGATTTCACAAGTTTGCTAACTTTTCTTCTTTGTTTTTTTGTGTGCAGGTTAAAGTTTTAGCATTGCAGAAGTCCACACTTGCTCAAGTGTGGTTGGGTAATTCTTGTATATTTTTATATTCTTCTGCTAATTTTTTTTATATTACCTGTGCACTGTAAATAATTGTAATAACTAAAATACAGAAATTGGATTCTTTAAAACGGTTTAGACATTTGCATCTAGGCACGTGTCAATTTTTATTCCAATATACTGTATTTTATTCTTATGCCGTTGTGATACTGATAAGAGGTGTACATATTGCATTGCATATAGTATAGGACAAACACTTCAGTGATTACTCGCTTTTTTTGTGTTCATCTTATCTATATTGCACACTTGCACAAATTTAACTTAAGGGCAAAACTCAAAACAACATAAGGTGGGGAAGTCATTACCCTCCCTTAGCCCAAAAATCACCTCCTCACTCACACAACCCAAGCCTTAATAAAATTTGCTAGACGTTGGCCCCTAGGGACATCTCAGACTCATTTAGGAGATTGACCTAAGGGGGAAGTTGTTAGAAGTTGACTCTTGTCAAATCGGTGTCTAAGGTTGGGGATTGAGAGGCGAAACCTCGAAGAACGGTGGTTTGGCATAATTAGGCCCGTTGTTCCGGCACGGATACCTCCCACTGATCTTGCCCCTACTTGGCCGATTAACTTGTGGTCAGATTCTGACAATATACCCCCCGTGGACAGTCTAACCAGTTAGGAGTCGTCTAGGTCTAAGTCAACCCTAGCATAGACTTGTTTTCTTTTTCTTTTTCTTTGTTGTTTGTTTGTTTGTTTGTTTTTCTTTTTGTAAATTGTGATATGGATTTTAATAACAACAATTCTTCCAATTATAATATGAATCCATATTTCACCCCAACCTCATCTGACTCGGATAACTATGACCCGACAATGTACAACATGAACCAACCATATATGTCGGGTTGGGATTATCCGAATCAATATGACCCATATCCCCAACAATATGACCATAATTTTCAAAATAATTTTAACTCTTCACAAAGTTCATGGGGATTCACCTACCCCGAGTCAAATTTTCAACCATCTTATTCACAATTTTTATAATATTCGTTCCCCAATTTTGATTCATATACTCCTTTTCCTGAACCACCAATTGAAGAAAAATCATCATTGGAAAGGAGTATAAAAGAGTCCCTACAACAAATGCAAAATTTGCTTAATTCACAATCCTTCCCACATCAAACTCCACATACTCTTTTCTAGAGCATCCAATTGAAGAAGAATCTGAGCTAGAAAAGCGTTTGGAAGTCTTTTGTGAAAGAATGCAAAACATGTTGGAGTCATCATCTCAACCACATTTTCAAGAGTCCTACTCATCTTTTCCAATATCACCTATTCAAAATGAACAACCATCAATACTGGACTTGAGTATGAACCCTTGCGTGGTCCGAGCAGCAACCGCAAAAACTGACGGACTCACAATTTCACCACAATTTCCAAAATCAACTTCCATACTCATCTTTTCAAGAAAAATAAATTACAAAGAGTATGGAAGACATGATTCCAAATCCGAATTCTGTTACCCAACCTATCACTAGGTTAGACTCAATTATGAGCGATTTGATCAATGAGAGCGAGCATAATATTTCTTGTCAATCGTTGACCAATCCTTATATTCCTAACTCTACCAATTGGACCCAAGAATCATGTTCTTTTGGAAACCAAGATTCAATTTCAGAACACACATTTGAGCTTGACCAATCTCCAAGTTATGAAAGTTGCCTGGACATTTTGGCAAGCTATCCCTTCCTTAAATTGAAATCGAACCTGAATGTGATCCTGAACTTCCTGTTGGGAACTCCATTTCACTTTTTAATTCAATAATGACCCCGGTATCCTTACCAGATTTTTTCTCTTTTCTGGAGTCAACATTGATTCCTGTACCCATACACCGTGAAATAGAATCACCAATATCTTATGATCACACTTCATTAATGGGGACAGTGTGTGAACGTCAATTCTTTGATTTGGACTCTATTTTTGAACCATTTTGACTCTCATTGTTGACTCTCGACTTGATCTGAGTCAACTTCCTGAGTCGGTATCGGTTTTTATTCCTGTTCCATTTGAGTCCAAATCACTCATGTCTCAAAATCACACTTCATTGTTGGACAAGACTGTTGAAGAAAATGACTCAGTAATTATTTTTTGAAAATTTGCCATTAGATGGGGATAAACTTTTCAATAAGACCATTCAATCAATCATCCTTTTATTGGGTCATATTAAAGAGGTCATTGGTGGGTTCCTGTACGATCCACGCTATTTTGATTGGGTAGCAACGCTTGGCCCAATCAGACCACCACCGGAGCCACCCCCTTGAGGTAATCTTCCTTCCCTCTCCATTTGTTTCATGTATTTACACATTCATGATGCATTGAGGACCATGCATGAGATAAGTGTGGGGGAGGGTTTACAAACGTAGTTAGTTTTATATTTTCTTTCTTTTACACTTCTTTGTAAATAAAAAAAATACTTTTTATAAAAACTATTCTTTTCTTTTTACAAAACTTTTTGAAACAAGAGAAATAGTTTTTGATTTATTTTTAAGAAAATTAAGATTATCTTCAGAATTAGGAAGACCTCAAATTATGAAATTTTAAACTGAGTCAAAATAATAGATCTTGTCTAAATTATAGGATAAGAAAATAAGATTGAAAAGATAATTTGATCTTGAATTTTTTGCCTTAGATTTATGCACTCCACACTTACACAATTTTTTGGATTGAAACAAAGACTGAAAATGCCATAAAAATATATATATTAAAAAAATTAAAATATTATGTAAATAAAAATCACTTATTGAAGTTGGGTAATTATGCCTCAGGAAGCATGATTATTCATACCTAAGACGGTGGACAAAAACAAAATAATCCCCTTTAATTTTGTGGCCTTCTTTACTCGAGTCCTTAAGTTCGAGGGATGTTTTCTCATCTGGTGCCCTAAGACCATCTGGTTTGGGAGTCACCGACTAAAGGCTCACTACCCGGGTAAATAAGAAAGCCTTAGAAAACTTAGGAAAGAAAAAAGAAAAAAATAATATAAAAAATATATATATAATATATATTAAATAAATGGCATGACAGTTTGAGTCGATATCCCAAAAATCTTCATAGTTCACAAAGTGCATATTTTCCTAAGAGTTTTATGAAAGATCAAAGAGTCAATTCAATTTTAAATTCTTACATTTACTTTATAATAAGATTTTTGCATTTTGACTTCGTTTAAGAAAGAATAATTTCTGGTTAACCTATGATCTTAGATCACTTATATTTTTGCAAAAATATTTCAACACTTTTCTCTATTTCAAAATGTGTTTTCAAAATACTAACATTCGATTTCTTTCTTTATGGATTTTTTGGGTGTAATCTGCTGAAAACCCTCAGGAGACAAAACTCCTCCTCTAGGGGAAACTTAGAGGTTTAACGGCTTGTTGCACATACTCAGTGCAATCGCGTCACCTGCGAAAGTTGTGTAGTAATTCCTTAGTTTTTTGTTTTGCTCGGGACGAGCAAAAGATAAGTGTGGGGGTGTGATTAGTCTCTAACTTTGCATAATTTGTATCACATCTTCACATTGATTTCATATTAAATTTTGCTAATAAAGCTTTGCTTGCTTGATTCTAGGTCCATGGTGTGCAATGAAAAAGAAGACCCTAAATCACCATTTAATTGGTGATTAAAGGCCTATTAAAGATAGCCATTGACCTAGAGGAGCTGATTCATCAAAACCAGAGGCTGCAAAACCAAAACTGGGCACAGGGCCTGACAGGGGACAGACGGGACCGCGAGCGGCCCTAGTAGGACCGCGGCCCCGGCCGCGTTTTAGGCCAGGGCCTGTCCCCTAGCCCCCCTCTTCCCTGGTGGCTATAAATACCCCCTGGGTTCCAGAAAAGCAAGATATGCAGAGTTTTAGGAGTAGTTTTCATTCTATATTGTAGTTTAGGGTAGTTTAGTTTAGGTTAGTTCCTCTTCTTCCATTGTATTTTCTATTTTGTAGATCTTGTAATAGGGAAAGAGAGTGGTTCATACTTGGAATGCAAGAGTGCTTGTAATAGAAGGTGACAATCTATGAAAGGTGCTCTCTTTACCTCTCTATGTTTTCTTCTCTCTAATCACTTTTACATATTTAGCTAATCTTTTCTCTCATGACAACTAACTACTAACCACTAACAAGCTAACATTACTTTACTTCATCATTGCTCTTATTGGATTTTGATGATTTAAGTATACCTTGTACTCGTTTGTTGAGTTGGGTTGTGATGAGTTACATATGAGTCATACTTTGAAACGCTCTTGACCCAAGGACTAGTGATGGCCAATGATACATGTCAGGCAACTATCACTAAGAGGTTAGCGTGTTGGTGGAGTCACTAGTAGTTAGCAGCCATGGGTTTTCTTTCCTTTTTCACTTTATTTTAGATATAAAAATAAAATCACAAAACCATTCTTTTCTATGTTTCCCACTTCCTTATTTTTTACCGTACACTTCTCTTTTCATTCTTTCTTTTCTTTTCTTTTGATTCTTTAAAACTTTGAAGAACTTTTTAACAAACACGTGAATCAACCGGTAAAGCTTCTATCACCTCCCATCCTTTTGGATTCGACTTTTTTTAGCCTCTATGCTATAACGGAAGTATCGAGGAAGCCAAAGCACACACACTTTAAATATCGATTTCAAAACATATACTTTTTGTGCGCGATTTTACCCCGATCAACCACAAATGCGGTCTTTTTCAAACTTCAAGCAAGGAATACCCTTCACCAATTCCTTAGAATTAATTCTAGCAAGATGATCAAAAGATGCATGTCCTAATCTTCTATGCCAAAGCCATGAAATCTCATCAAAAGCATTCAAGCATTTAGTAGAACAATCCAAATTAAGCATGTCAATAATATAGACATTATTTTCATGAAATCCAGTGAGAATACAATCATTGGTTTAACAATCAAAAATTTTACAAGAAGATTCATCAAACACAACTTTGAGACCGCGATCACAAAGTTGACTTATACTAAGCAAGTTATGTTTAAGCCCATCAACAAGAACAACATTTTCTATTAAAGGAGATGCACCAATCTTAATGTTACCTATACCGATGATGATGCCTTTGGAGTCATCTCCGAAGGTGATGGTGCCACCTTCAACGTACCTTGATAGGGTTGTGAAGTTGTTGATATCCCATGTCATATGCCTTGAACAACCACTATCAAGGTACCACCACTCCTTAAGTCTTGGAGCCTTGCTGTGTACCTACATCAAATAATTTAAGACTTAATTTTGGTACCCATATTTTCTTGGGTCCTAAAGAGTTAGTGTTTCGAATCCACACAGAATTATTTGTCCTATTTATATGATCATAGCAAAATTTAGCTAAATGGCCATTCCGACCACAATAAGTGCATCTATAAATTCTTCCATATTAAATGCATAATGAGCATGTGGCTTGCGAACATGTGAATTGTGAGCATGAGTAGTTTTAACATGAGTGACATGTGATGTGCTGGAATGATGATCATGAGAATTTTTAGCATGTGTAGTGTGCATATGCTTCTTAGAAAACATTTCTTCTAATTTATTAGTATCAAAAGCACATTCTTTTAAAACATTTCCAAAATCATTGATTTTAGTTTTAACAAGGATTATTCATTTTCATCAATTTTTGGAAATTTAGCTTTACAAGCAACTTTATAAGCATCAAACTCTCTTTTTGTTGAAATAAGATTTGAAGAAAGTTCATCCTTTTCTTTTGAAGAAATTGCAAGTTGATTTTTAAGCATCTCAATTTCCTTTTTCAATTTTGAACATTCTACCTTTTTATCATCAAAACTTTCAGAGAGTTCAACAAAGCATGTTCTAACATTTCTCTACTTATTTCATTTTCATCATCAAGAGGTTGAATAGTTACCTTGGGTGTGTTTGCAATAAAACACATATTTGTCGTGTCGACTTCTTCTTCGGATTCACTTTTCGAATCCCAAGTGGCTTTATATACCTTCTTATCAACCGGCCTCTTTTGCTTCAAGGAGGAGATCATCTTTTTCTTGAAATCGGGACAATCGGCCATGATGTGTCCGGGTTTCTGACAGTTATAGCATATGATCCTTTTCTCCTACTTCCCTTCCCATCGGCTTCTATAGTTGAGCTTATTCTTGCGGTATATTCTCTTTATATTTCTTACAAAGAGAGATAGCTCTTCATCATCTTCTTCATCTTCTTCATCATCGTAGTTGGAAGAGGAAGACTTGAAAGCTATTGATTTTTTCTTTTGAGGTACCGCATCTTCTCTAGCCTTCTTCTCCATCTCATGAGTCTTAAGGTTTCCAATAAGACTTAGGAGCTCCATCTCGTCCTTGACATTCAACTCCTTCAAGGTGGTAGCTTTGATTTCTCATGACGAGAGAAGAGCACGAATCACTTTGCGCACCTTTTGGTCGTTGCTTATTTCATCACCTAGAGAAGAAAGAGCATTAGTAATCTTAGTAAACTTGGTAATCATATTATCAATAGATTCATCTTCTAGCATTTTAAAACTTTCATATTGGGAACGCAAGAGATCTATTTTGGCTCTCTTGACTTGTGATGTCCCCTCATGAGTGGCCAATAAGTGTTGCCAAATCTCATAGGCGGATTTGCAATGGATAACCCGTGTTAGATCATCCTCATTCAAAGCTGTGATAAGTGCATTTTGAGCCTTAGAATTAGCCTCATATTCCTTGAAGGTAAATTCGGACCAAGTATCCTCCTCACTTTCTGGTCTACTATAAGGCTTGATCAAGGACTTAGCAACAAGGCTTCCTAGAGATTGTAGAAAAATAGTCATCCTAACTTTCCATATGGGAAAGTTGAGTCCATCAAATTTGGGAGGGGTCTTAATGTTATCGGTCATCTTTACTAGTGTATTAATGAAAATATACAAATAGTGATTAGCAAATTTTAGGATCTCTCTAAGGATGTGAAGTCAAAAACTAGAGTCCTAGCTCTGATACCAATTGAAATCACCTAGAGGGGGGGAATAGGTGATAATGCTAATCAATGCACAAATTAAAATGTTATGATGCAACGTCACCCGAAACAAGACAAGAAGCCGAATACCCCGTGAAGGGCTCTGAACTCCTTCCTCGTGATTCCTCGAGATAAGAGTTTGAGGTGCGCAATCTAATCTTGTTGTATGAGTATTGATCGACAATATGGCAATGAATATGAAGCAAGTAAATAAAGCAATGAATATAAAGCAAGTAAATGAAGCAAGTAAACTAATCGCAAACACTGAGATTTGTTTCGAGGTTCGAGCACCCAGCTCTACGTCCCCGCCTTCACCCAGAAGGATTTTCCAACCACTATAACTTTCACAAAGAATTATAACCACACCAGAGTACCCAACTCCTCAATCACATTCCTCTAGTCCAGAGGTAGTGGAGCCACAAGTACAAGAATATCTTGGTGATCAAAAGACCACGAACCCTCTTTTGAAAACCTTTTTCCCTTACAAAACCCTAGAGAATAATGTGTAGGATTGAAGCTCAAGTTTTGTAAGTGAAAAAAGAAAATGAAATTGAAGAGAGTTTTGAACCAAAACATCAGTAAAGAGAGAGAATTTTGAGCACAAAAATTGAGAACAAAAACTTCTTTTGAAAGCTTTAAACTTGAATACTTTTTGCAAAAGATTGTTCTGATCACCTCAACCCTAGTCATCCCTATTTATAGGATAAAGATAGGGATTAAAGAGTAAACTAATATAATAAGTAATTAGGAAATATTTGACCCAAAACCAGCCCCTAAACTCGTTTAGAGAGAAAACACACGTTTTAAAACGTGTTAAATAAAGTAGCCGTTAGGCTGAAATCAAGCTCTCGGTCGACCGGGTTTTCAAAAATTTAGCCGTTGCCAGCCCACGGTCGACCGCTCGGTCGACCGAAACAAACAGAGACTAGGGAACTTTCAGTCGGCCGAAGGTCGGTCGACCGACATGGGGTCTGGTCGACCGCTCGGTCGACCGGTAGACGTTCACACATGCACGCACCCAAACGGTCAGAATCCCGGTCGACCAGCCAGTCGACCGTTCTGGCCTGAAACAGAGCCGGTCGATCGCCCGGTCGACCGCAGCAAGCCAAAAACAGGTTATTTGAAAATACTTTGGAAGATCTTGAAACTTTTCAAAGTAGTTTAGATCAAGACTAGGTATACTATACAAAATAGAGTTTGTAAGTAATAAAATATATTTAAAACTATTTTGTATATAGGAGAAATTTTTTAGAAAAATCATGTGCACAAAAGCTTGTGTGTGGGGATTTTTGAGCTTCAAACCTATTAACTATTCTTTAACACACAAACAAAAAAATATATATAAAAACAGAGAAATGAAGTCTCTGAGCCGCGTTACACCAAGCTAGAGCCTTCTCTTCTATGAAACCGTCATCTTTCGCCATTTGCCTTTAAACATCATAATTCCTTGCAATAGCTTAGAAGGACCATCATGAATAGTACTAACCTGAAACTCATTCTAAACAACTTATTAGTACCATATAGATTCTATGTGTTTTGTTATCATCAAAACTTAAACAAATTGAGAGTGTAACCTTTTGGGCCAAATGAACAACATTACACTGATTTAATGATTGATCCTCAGCTAAATGAGCTTGTTGAGAATTCCTAGGATTGGTTATTGGCTGAATAGGCAGGGTACCCTTCTGTCTCTCATTCTGTGGAGTGGCTAGTTGGTTCATTTGAACTTCTAACCTCTGTATAGTTTGTATGAGAGAATCTTAGTTTTTCATGTATCTTTCCACGTTTCTCTCAAAGTCAGTCATTCTCCTTTCTAGTTGAGGATTCTGGAAGGAAGATTGTGGAGCTTGGTTGGGAAAGTTTTGTTGATAGTTTGAAAAGTTAGGTGGATGATTGGGAGAATTATTATGGAAATTGAAAAAGTTGAGTTGATGATTGGAAGAATTATTAGCATGATGGAAGTGGCTTGCATGATTTGACCGTGAATGGTCATTGTTATTTTGGCTCCATGAGAAATTAGGGTGATTTCTCCAGCCAGGATTATACGTTGGTGCGTAAGGATTATTGTTCGGCCTTGAAAAGGCCGCATTCATCGGTTCATGGTATTGTTGTTGAGCCTGAAACACAGGGCACTCCTCGAACACATGATTCATGGCTTGACAGTAAATACAGCCCGGAGTTGAAAATTGGTTTGGGCTGACTTGATTGACTGGACTTCGTTCCTTGGTTTCTAAAGCTTCCAGTCTTCTTGCTAGGTTCGCTAACTTAGCCTCATTAGCTATAGATGATTCGATAGAATGGAGACCTCTTTTTGAAGAGAGATGGAGTTTGGATTCTTAGAGGTTTCACTAGTAGGTTCCCATTGGATGGTCTTCTCAGCTAGGTTTTCATATAAATCCCATCATTCATTTTCATCCTTCTGCAAGAATCCCCCTTGGCACATACTTTCTAAGAGGGTTTTGGTAGAATAGTCTAAACCGTCATAAAGAATTTGGCATTGTCGCCATTTCTCTATTCCATGATGAGGACATTGGACAAGGAGGTCTTTAAAGTTTTCAAAGTACCTCCAAAACGGTTCACTAGGTTCTTTCTTGAATTGCATGATGTTCTTCTTAATGAGAGCGGTCTTATGAATTGGATAGAATTTCTTCAAGAAGATCTTGATGAAACCATCTCAAGATGTGATAGAGCCGGCTTTTAAGCTGTAAAGCCATTTCTTTGCTAAGTCCTTAAGAGCGAAAGGGATAAATCTCAACCTAATAGCATCGTCTAAAAGGTGTGGGATTTTCATCATTAGACATACTTTCTCAAATTCTCTTATGAAGAAGTAAGCATCTTCGGACTCTAAGCCATGAAACTTGGGGAGTGTGTTGATGAATTGAGACTTGAGCTCAAATTTGTATTCACCAACCGATGGAAGTAGAATGCGAGATGGAAGTGAGGCTCTAATAGGATAGAACCTATCCTGCAATGATGTTGGTTGAGCCATAACCGGATCTGGGCTTGGTTCAAACTTGGGTGGTGATGTGTTTCTAGTCAACCTAGATGAGTTAGGGTCTCTTGACCATACTTGCATACACAAACACAATCATAATCACAAACAAGTTTACCAACAGTCAATAAGAGTAATCAACCAAGTCTAGTCTAAGGTAATCTCGACCTAGACAACTCCTAACTGGTTAATTGTCCACAGGAGGTACAATGTAGACTTTGACTACAAGCTAATCAGCCAGGTCAGGGCAAGATTGGTGGGAGGTTATCCATCAAAGACGTTCCTTAATTAAGTAACCACCAACCTTCGGGCTTTCGGCCCTTAATCCCCTTCCTAGACACTGATTTGGCAGGAGTCAAATTTTAACACCTTCCCCCTTAGGATAATCTCCTAGTGAGTTCGAGATGTCCCTAAGGCCAACGTCTATCAGATTTTACTTAGGCTTAGGTTGTGCGTGCTTGGAGATGGTTTGTGGGCTAAGGAAGGGTAATGACTTTCCCACCTTATCTTGAATTGAGTTTTTCCCTTAGAATTTATTGTGCAAAGTATACAAGATACAGAAAAGTAACATTCAAAAGCAAAATATCACCCAAAAATGTTTCCTAAACTATATGCTATGCATACGTACCTTGTCTCCAGCTCTCTTCAACAGTAATTGTAAAATAAACGTAATTAGAAAAATTCCTAGAATGCAAGTCTAAACGTTTTTTTAAGCAATTAACAATCACTCAAATTACTGTTGGATTAAAACAGGGATTGTGAATAGCAGATATAGCAAAATTATAACACACAAAAACTTAATTGTTGCAAGCAATATATCCTGCCAAAAAAAAGTTTTAGTAGTCCCACAAAAATTGCAACTTTTGCACTAGTAATTTCTTGAAATTCTGTTTCCTACTTTCGAGAGTAGGGGCACAGAATACCAAGTCTTCTCCTGCAAAGCTTGAATGCAAGATCTGAATCTTAAAGTCCCTAAAACAACACACCAAACTTGTTAAAAAAAACAAATACACCATTCTCTCCCCGGCAACGGCGCCAAAAATTTGATTGCTAAATCAAAGAGTTAAGAGATTACCGTGTAGCTTTGGGCTAACGGGTCGTGTCCACGAGGAGGAATGCGATGAAAACTTTTTGGTGATTTGTTTAGAAAGCTAAGAATGGTGCTAGCTTTTTTTTAAAGTTGAAAAGAGAATGGAGAGAAGGGAAGTGACTTAAAGAAAAACTTAAAATTTAGAGAAGGCTTTGGAAAAGGTGAATTTTGTATAAAGCTTGAAAAGTAATTTGTTGTTTTTTTTATAAAGAAGAAAATCTGGGTTCACTATCTTACTACACAATGATATGTTCTTCTATTGAAATCATTAGTGCCTCAACTTGATCTTAGGCCAAAAACTTAAGATTGATTTTAGAAAGCTTTAAGCAAAGCATATAAGATGTTTGGAAAAGTTAATTCTTTTCTTTAAGAAATCGTCTTGAATTGAATGTTAAATCATCAAGAAGTTTAAGTATGAGATAAAAACAAATTCAAGAGACGTTTTTAAAAGAAGTAGAAGTTTTAAAATCCAAACCCATCGTCATGTGCCTTCAAGAACACTTTCAAAGAAGAAAGGCTTTAGTTTAGGTATTCAAATGATTCATTGGGTCTTTTTATGAAAACCATTCAAAAAGAAGGAAAATCAGAGAGAGGAGTAATAGTGAGCCCAAAAAACCGATTTAGCTACTCATGGGAGACAAAGAACAATGCAAGCAAATAATGCAAGACATACTGTAAAATGGAGTGGAAGAAAAGGTAGCTTGATCCTTGTATTGATGTCACTTCAATCTTCAGAATACAATCACTCAATTCCTCTCTCTCACTTGTGTTTGTACTGAACTAAAATTTCAAAATAAAGATACAACTTTTACACTAACTAATAAAGAGCCTAAATCCTTAAAGAATAAACAAAAATTCTAAGCCTAGTCTTCGCTCCATTCTTCTCTGTTGGAATGGTATTTATAGGGAAAAACCAGAGGGGAGAGGTCGTAGGAAGATTGGGAGAGCAAACGCTCCCCCAACAACCATAACCAAGCTGCAATAACACGGCTTGGGCCGCGTTTCCGTGGCCCTGGTGTGGCTAGGTGGCCACACCCAATTGGTGGGACTTCCCCGTTTGTTGATTCGCCCATATTTTCTGCTAGTTTTCTCGTTTCAGCTCCATGATTTGACAAAACAGCCTTTGATTGTTGGCTTTAACCGCTTGATTTGGGAGGATTCATTTCAACCGTTTTTCAACCTCTCTGATATGCCAAGATTTGTCCTGATTCCTTAATTTTGAATTTATTCTGAATTAAATCAGAATTTGGTGGGCTTTTGGGCTTGTTTCTCTTTCTTTTCTTTTAGAAATTGGGCCTACATTTAACAAAGAAGAAGAAGACTTATTAATAGGATTTATTAGATAAAAAGCATGGTAATGTGACAATGTATATGCAATATATGTGACTGATCATCAATCTCTTAATGAGTCTGAGATGTGCCTAGGGCCACCTTCTACTCAATTTTAAGTTAGGATTAGGTTAGTGAGTGTGGAGATGGTTTTCGGGCTAAAGAAAAATAATGACTTCCCCACCTTATCTTGTTTAAGGTTATGCCCTTAATCATTTTAGTGCAAGTGTACAAATATATAGTAAAAAGTAATACTTAAGCAATATAAATAATTCATAAGTGTTTTTATACTACATGCTATGCACACGTACCTTTGCTCTAGCACTCTTCAACAGTAATGTAAACGTAAAAGAATTAAATAAATGCCTAGATGCAAAGTCTAACAATTTTTTAAGCAATTACAAACACATGCTACTGTTGAGTTAGAAAGATATGTACAGTAAGCGAAACAGAAAAACAAATATATGCAGAAGATAAATTCTTAAATTTTAAGAAACCTGCAAGAAAGTAGGTTAGTAGTCCTCTCTCCTATGCAGCGCAAACGCGGATTTTCCCGCTTTTCTGCTGCAACAAAGAGGTCCCTTGAGCTCCACTTTCCAGAGCAGAAATTCATGTATGCTATATGTCCACTGCAGCTACTTGTTTCCTGGAATAAGCTCCTGCACACAAAAATAGAGAAGAAAATAGTTAACCATTAAATAAATTTAAAAAGAAAACTTACCGTCCCTCACTGGCAACGACGCTAAAATTTGATTGAGGTTGAACCTGCACAGAAAAATAGATTAGAAATTGTGGTAAGGTTCCTCAATACTACTACTAAGTGGCTATGTGGGTTATAATCCACAAGGAGGAACTGCGATAGAAGTATTAAGTAAGTCCTTCTAAGTTACTTAAATCGGCTAAAACATTCTGCTTAGTTTTTTAAAAAGAAAAGTGTTAAGAGTTAGAAGAAGAGAAGATAGAAAATGGTGAATATGATGTTGCTGTAAAAAGAAAAACTAAGTTAAATAGAAAGAGAAATAAAGAAGGAGTTTGATCGGTCACATATATTGCATACATATTGTCACATTTCCATGCTTGTTATCTAAATAAATCATATTAATAAGTCCTATTGTTCTTTATTAAATGCAGGCCCATTGCTAAAGGATAGGCCAGAGAAACGAGCCCAAAAGCCCATTTAATTCAGAATAAATTCGAAATCAGGGGATCAGGGCGGATATGGGCGAATCATAGAGGTTGAAAACCGGTTGAAATGAATCTTCCTTGATCAAGCGGTTGAAACCAATAAATCAAAGATCGTTTCGTCAAATCTTGGAGTTGCAACAGTGAAACCAGCAAGACAAAAGGGAGTCCAAATCCACAGCAACCACTTCTCCACCTGGATGTGGCCAATTGGCCACATCCAGGCCGTGGCTTGTTGGTGGAGATAAGGGGAGCGTTTGCTCCCCTTATCTTCTCACTCCCTTCCCTCTGGGTTTTTGCCTATAAAAGCTTGGGTTTTGTACTGAAAAATTAGCGAGGACTAGGATTAAATTTCTTGCTCATTTTTAAGGTTTAGGCTCTTTATAAGATAGTGTAGAAAAATTGTATCTCTGTTCTTTAATTTGTAGTTTAGTCCAAATACCAGTGAGAGAGAGGAACTGAGTGATTGTAATCTGAAGATTGAAGTGACATCAATAAAGGATCAAGCTTTCTCCTCTTCCACTCCAATTCACGGGTATGTCTTGTATTATTTTCATGTCTAGTTTTGTATTATTCATGAGTAGCTAAATCGATTTTCTTGCCTCACTATTACCCCTCTCTCTGATCCCTCTTCTTTTCGAATGGTTTTGATGAAAAGACCCAATGAATCATTTGCATTCCTAACTTAAACCTTTCTTCTTGAAAGTGTTCTTGAAGGCACACGAGGATGGGTTTGGAATTTTAACTTCTACCTCTTTTTCAAAACGTCTCTTGAACTTGTTTTTATCTCATACTTGAACTTCTTGATGATTTAACATTCAACTCAAGACGATTTCTTAAAGAAAAGAATTAACCTTTCCAACCATCTAATGTGCTTTACTTAAAACTTTCTAAAATCAATCTTAAGTTTTGCCTATGATCAAGTTGAGGCATTAAGATTTTCAAGAGAAGACCATATCATTGAGTAGTGAGATAGTGAGCCCAGATTTTCTTCTTTATTAAAAAATAACAAATCACTTTTTAAACTGTATAAAAAATTCACCTTTTCTAAAGCCTTCTCCAAAGTTGTAATTTCTCTTTTAATCATCTCCTTTCTCTCCATTCTCTTTTTCAACTAAAAAACTAACACCATTCTTAGCTTTCTAAACAAAACACTAAAAAGCTTCTATCGCATTCCTCCTCGTGGACATGACCCGTTAGCCACAAGCTACACGGTAATTTCTTAACTTTTTGATTTCTACAATCAATTTTTGGCGCCATTATCGGGGAGGGAACGGTGTAATTGTTTTTTAACAAGTTTGGTGTCTTGTTTCAGGGACGTCAAGATTCAAATCTAGCATTCAAGCTTTGCAGGAGAAGACTTGCTATTCTGTGCCCCTACTCTCTAAAGTAGGAAATAGAATTTCAAGAAATTGCGTTGCAAAAGTTGAAAATTCTTGTTGGACTACTAAAACTCTTTTTTGCAGGACATATTGCTTGCAAAAATTAAGTTTTTGTGTGTCATATTCTTGCTATATTTGCTATTCACAATTCCTGATTTAATCCAATAGTAATTTGAGTGATTGTTAATTGCTTAAAAAACGTTTAGACTTGCATTCTAGGCATTTGTCTAATTACGTATACTTTACAATTACTGTTGAAGATAGCTGGAGACAAGGTACGTATGCATAGCATATAGTTTAGGAAACATTCTTGGGTGATATTTTCTTTTGAATGCTACTTTTCTATATCTTGCACACTTTGCACAATTAACTCTAAGAGCAAAATTCAAATCAAGATAAGGTGGGGAAGTCATTACCCTTCCTTAGCCCATAAATCATCTCCAAGCACGCACTAACCCAAGCCTAACTAAAACTGAGTAGACGTTGGCCCTAGGGACACCTCGGACTCAATTAGAAGATTATCTTAAGGGGGAAGGTGTTGGAATTTGACTCATGCCAAATCAGTGTCTAAGGAAAGGGATTAAGGGGCGAAACCCCGAAGGCTGGTGGTTTGGCTTAATTAGGCCCGTCGCTTTTGCGTGGATACCTCCCACCAATCTTACCCTGACCTGGCTGATTAGCTTGTAGTCAAAGTCTGCATTATACCTCCTGTGGATAGTTTAACCAGTTAGGAGTCGTCTAGGTCAAAGGTCTACCCTAACTTAGTTTAGATTTTTTTTCTTTTTATTTATTTGCTTATTTGTTTATTTTTCTTTGTTTGTGTTTTCTTATGTGATATGGCTTATAACAATAATTTTTCTAATTTTAATAGTAACTGACCCGACATATCATAATTTTAATCAACATAGTGTGTCGGATTGGTCTTATCTGAATCAATATAACCCATGCCCCCAATCTTATAATCATAGTTTCCAGAATAATTTCAACTCTTCACAGAGTCAATGGGGATTCACCTCTCTCGAGTCTAATTTTCAACCAACTTGTCCTCCTTATCCATCTTGTCCACAATATTTTCAAGATTCATACTTGTTGTCCCAAGAGGTTACACTCTCCAATTGTTTTGTGTTTTGATGATGACAAACCAAATTAGAGCTATTTGGTACTAACAAGTTTGTTAAGATGAGTTTCAGGTTTTGTACCATGTTTAGAGACCATTTGCTTAGCTATTGCAAGAACTTCTAAGTTCCACAAAGCAAGGAAGGCAAATTGCACATCAAGGAAGCATCATAGAAGAGAAGGCACTAGCAAGGCATTGGATGGCTCAAAGACTTGAAGATAGCACAAGAAGTCTTCATGTAATTTGTTTTTCAGTTAATAGTATGTTAAAGAATAGTGGATAGGTTTGAAGCTCTATCACACATGTTTTTGCGCACATGCTCGTTCCAAAATAATTTCTTATAAATTATACAAAAATATTTTGCATACATGTTTTTGCCTACAGATACATCTTTATATTTTATACTATTCCCTGTTCAAAAGTATTTTTGTTAAAATCAAAATCCTCTTTGTTTTCTTTCTTAAAATTGATTTTTGACCTGATCCGGTCGACCGGGACAGTCGACCGAGTCTGTGTCAGTCTGGTCCGGTCGACCGGACCAGTCGACCGCAGTTCTGGCAGAGGCACGTATCAGTGTGCATGTCTGCCGGTCGACCGGGGCGGTCGACCGAGATATTGTTTTTGCTCACAGGTTTTCTCAGTCGACCGGGTCGGTCGACCGCTGGCCTATAACGGTCAAATTCTTGATCTACCGGTTGACCGGCCCAGTCGACCGATGTGTCCGTTGAACAGTAACGGGCAGATTTTAAGTGAGCTGTTTATTTTTGTCTTTTGTGTTTAAAAATTCGTTTAAGGATATATTTTGATCTAATTACCTCCTAAACATCAGTAATTATGTTTTATCCCTAAACCCTAGCCCTCTCCTATAAATAGGGGTGTTTGGGGAGAGATTGGTTACAACAATTATTGCTAGAAAATTCAAAAGTTTAAGGCTTTCAAAAGAGACTTGTTTCTTGGTTTTTGTGCTGAATTTCTCACTGATTTTCTGAAGGATTTTTCAAATACTCTCTGATTTAATTTTCTTTCTTCACTTACAACAAGAGCTTCATTCCTACTCAATATTCTCTAAGGACCTTTGTAAGGGAAGAGATATTTGAAAGAGAGAGTTTGTAGTCTTTTATATTTGACGGCAAGTAGGCCGGATATCATGTTTAGTGTGTGTCTTTGTGCTAAATTTCAATCGTGTCCTAAAGAGTCTCATCTTATTGCGGTAAAACGCATTATTCGTTATATTAAGGGCACTATTGGAATGGGTCTTTGGTATCCGAAAACTAGAGATTTTTCAATGACTAGCTATTCGGATGCCGACTATGCGGGTTGTAGAGTAGATAGAAAGAGTACTAGTGGGACATGTCAATTTCTTGGTAATTGTCTTGTTTCATGGTCCTCTAGGAAATAAAATTCCGTAGCTCTCTCAACCGCCGAGGCGGAGTATGTTGCCGCGGGGCTTGTTGTGCACAAGTCCTTTGGATGAAACATACTTTCCTTGATTTTGATTTGCACTTTGATCATATAAAAATATTTTGTGATAATACTAGTACTATACACATGACCAAAAATTCAAATCAACATAGTAAGACCAAGCACATTGAGATTAGATATCACTTTCTTAGAGATCATTTTGAGAAAGGTGATATAGATATTGATTATGTTTCCACGGATTTACAACTAGCCGATATTTTCACTAAACCTCTTGATTTTGCTAGATTTTCGTTTATCTGTGGAGAACTTAATGTTTGTATTATTGAATAGACATGTTTTTCATAACCCTTTTTGATGTATGACAAAAAGGGGGAGAATAAGTTTACATGACAAAAATAAGTTCATTTGGTCTTGGTTCCATATGAATTTATATGCTTTAATTTTAAAGATTTGTTTTATGAGTTTTATGTTTATGTATGTATGAGTTTTTGAATTCATGTATTTTGAGAATTCTTGTGTTTTACTTGTTTTGGTATTTTTGGTATCAAGAGCAATTTTTGTGTTTTATATTAGTTTCAATAATTAGTGCATCATTTCAATTATTGGTATCTAGAGCATATTCTTGTGTTTTATGTATAGCATAATTTGAGGGGGAGTTTTCTCCTCCCTATATTTTTGTTAATAGCCTATTTGTTTTGTCATCATCAAAAGGGGGAGATTGTTGGCCCAAGAGGTTACACTCTCCAATTGTTTTGTGTTTTGATGATGACAAACCAAATTAGAGCTATTTGGTACTAACAAGTTTGTTAAGATGAGTTTCAGGTTTTGTACCATGTTTAGAGACCATTTGCTTAGTTATTGCAAGAACTTCTAAGTTCCACAAAGCAAGGAAGGCAAATTGCACATCAAGGAAGGATCATAGAAGAGAAGGCACTAGCAAGGCATTGGATGGCTCAAAGACTTGAAGATAGCACAAGAAGTCTTCATGTAATTTGTTTTTCAGTTAATAGTATGTTAAAGAATAGTGGATAGGTTTGAAGCTCTATCACACATGTTTTTGCGCACATGCTCGTTCCAAAATAATTTCTTATAAATTATACAAAAATATTTTGCATACAAGTTTTTGCCTACAGATACATCTTTATATTTTATACTATTCCCTGTTCAAAAGTATTTTTGTTAAAATCAAAATCCTCTTTGTTTTCTTTCTTAAATTGATTTTTGACCTGATCCGGTCGACCGGGACAGTCGACCGAGTCTGTGTCAGTCTGGTCCGGTCGACCGGACCAGTCGACCGCAGTTCTGGCAGAGGCACGTATCAGTGTGCATGTCTGCCAGTCGACCGGGGCGGTCGACCGAGATATTGTTTTTGCTCACAGGTTTTCTCAGTCGACCGGGTCGGTCGACCGCTGGCCTATAACGGTCAAATTCTTGATCTACCGGTCGACCGGCCCAGTCGACCGATGTCTCCGTTGAACAGTAACGGGCAGATTTTAAGTGAGCTGTTTATTTTTATCTTTTGTGTTTAAAAATTCGTTTAAGGATATATTTTGATCTAATTACCTCCTAAACATCAGTAATTATGTTTTATCCCTAAACCCTTACCCTCTCCTATAAATAGGGGTGTTTGGGGAGAGATTGGTTACAACAATTATTGCTAGAAAATTCAAAAGTTTAAGGCTTTCAAAAGAGACTTGTTTCTTGGTTTTTGTGCTGAATTTCTCACTGATTTTCTGAAGGATTTTTCAAATACTCTCTGATTTAATTTTCTTTCTTCACTTACAACAAGAGCTTCATTCCTACTCAATATTCTCTAAGGACCTTTGTAAGGGAAGAGATATTTGAAAGAGAGAGTTTGTGGTCTTTTGACTACCAAGGAAATTACTTGTTCTTGAGATTGTAGGAGTTGGGTACTCCATTGTATTTGAGATCTTTGTGATAGTGGAAGTAGCTAGAATCCTTCTGGGGAAGGCGGGGAGTAGAGCTGGGTGCTCGAACCTCGATAACATATCCTTGTGTTTGCGATTGGTTTACATTCTTGCAATTCTTGCTCTACTTTGCTTGCACTTATTACTTGCTCATCATATTCATTGTCATACTTACTTGCTTGCATTCATCTTGTGATTCTTAATTGTGATTGTTGTAGCTTTAAATTTTTATTTACCCTTTGATTAGCATTGTCACCTATTCACCCCCCCCTCTAGATGACTTTTCAATACTCAGTTCCACCAGTCCAAAATAGAAAATCATCAATTTTGAAAATGAGTATGCGTGAGTCCAAACAACAATCACAAAATCTAATGGACTCACAATTTCACCACCAATTCCAAAATAACACTTCATCTTTTCAAGATCAATCGCAACAAAACGATGAACCAATCAACTATGAAAAGATGCTTGAAGCCATGACTCAGGCTCAAAACTCTCGTAATCATGACATAGATATGATGGTCCAAACTCTACGTTCTCACCATTTGGTCAGTTCTGATGTCGCTAACCATTCTGTTAGAGCCGAAGAGTCATGTTGTTTTGAAAAACAAGGTTCCATTTCAGCACAATCATTTGAACTTTCTCAAACTCAAAATTTTGAAAGTGACATTGACAGTTTGGCAAGTTATTCCTTTCCTGAAATTGAACTTGAGAATGAATATGATCATGAACCTCAACTTAGTGATTCAATTCTACTTCCTGATTAAATTATGACTCTAGTGCCTTCACCTGATTTCAATCTTTTTTCCGAGTCAACATTGGATCCTGTGCTAATTCATAATGAAATTGAATCGCCCATCTTTGATGATCATCATATTGAACTTAACCAATTTCATACTTTTGAAAGTCCCATTGACAAATTGGCTAGTTCTCATTTTTATGAAATTGAACTCAATGAGAAATGTGACCTAGATTCTCAATTTTGTGATCCAGTTCAAATTCCCGAATTAATATTGACTCCTGTTTTGTTACCCGACTTGAGTAATATTTTAGAGTCAGTTTTGATTCTCACACCTGTCATTCTTGAACTTGAATCACCAATATTAAGTCACATTCCATTGTGGGGAAATGAATGTGGACTTGAATTTCAACTTCTTGATTTAGACCTACTTCCTGAACCAATATCGACTCCTGAACCTTTACTTCACTTAAGTTATTTTTCTGAGTCGGTATTAGTTCTCATACTTCCAAAGTCCGAGTCAATCATTCCATCTTTTCACACTCCGTTTTGGGACAAGGTGGTTGACAAAATTGACTCCGAAATTAATTATGGAATTTGAAAATTAGATGGGATCAAATTTTTAATAAAAATCCTTCATGTATATATCATTTTAGTGGGTTATATTAGAGAAATTTCTGGTGGGTTCCTCCGAACTCCATGCAAAATCGATTGGGCCGCATTTCGTGGACCAATCAGACCACTATCGAAACCACCACCTTAAGGTAGTATTTTCCTTCCATGTCTTCTTTTTTATGCATCTATGCATTAATTCATACATTGAGGACAATACATGAGATAAGTGTGGGAGAGGGTTCAAACATAACTTAGGTTTTTCTTTTTATTAAAATTTTTCTTAACATTTTCTTTACTTTTAAAAACTTTTTGAAAATAGAAATAATATTTTGACATATTTTTTGTAAGAAATTGAGTCAATTTTAAGAAATAGGAAAATCATAATTAGGATTTTTTACACTTGGTCAAAATAAGATGACTTGTTTGATTTTTAGGGTTAGGAAGAAAATTTGTGAAAGTAATTTAGTCTTGATCTTCACCTTGATGAAATATGCATACTTTATACACTTACACACTTAGGGTTCAAAAATAAAGACTCTTATGCCTTATAAAAAAAAGAAAAAACTATATAAAAAAAAATAAATCTAATTATTGATTAGCTAGGTGCTTTGGCCTAAGCAAGCCTTGGTATTTATGCAAAAGATAATTAGATAAGTTTGAAAAAATATATATATATAAATCCTCTGATTAAGCTGGGTATCTATGCCTCATGAAGCATAAGTATTCACGCCTAAAAGGGGTACATTTTATAAATAAAAACCTTAGTTTCGTGGCCTTGTCTGCTCGAGTGTTTAAGTCCTTAGGGGTGTTTTCTCACCTGATGTCCTAAAACTGTCCGGTTTGGGTGTCACTAACTAAAGGCTCGTTACATGGGCAGATTAGAAAGCCTAATGGAATTGAGGAATAAATACCACTAAAAATAAATATAAATAAGGTATAGGAGTTAATGTTAAAGAACCCTTAGTCAAACTTCACAGTCATGATGGTGCATATGAATCAGAGTAAAGTAATAGACTAGATGAGAAAGACAATTTTACTCCTTACTTTGATTGATGACATGTTTTGAATGGAGACTATGTTTAGGAATGAAAAATTTGATATTCCTATAACTGATAGAATACTTAAACTCTCACAAATATACTTCAAATATTTTCTCTTTTCAAAATGCTTTTCGAAAATACTAACTTTTTCTCTTTCTTTATGGATTTTGTGGGTGCAATCCACTGAAAACCCTCACGAGATAAAACTCGTCCTCTAGGGGTAACCTAGAGGTTTAACAGCTTGTTGCATATGCTCAGTGCAATCGAGTGACCTGCGAAAGTGGTCTAATAATTGATTAAGATTAGTTTTGATATTTTGCTCGAGGGCGAGCAAAAGATAAGTGTGGGGGTGTGATCGGTTACATATATTGCATATAATTGTCACATTTTCATGCTTGTTATCTAAATAAATCATATTAATAAGTCCTATTGTTCTTTATTAAATGCAGGCTCATTGCTAAAGGATAGGCCAGAGAAACGAGCCCAAAAGCCCATTTAATTAAGAATAAATTCGAAATCAGGGGATCAGGGCAAATCTGGGCAAATCATAGAGGTTGAAAACCGGTTGAAATGAATCTTCCTGAATCAAGCAGTTGAAACCAACAAATCAAAGATCGTTTCGTCAAAACTGAGAGTTGCTGATTGGTCGCTAATGTTGCACATTTATTATCATATTCCTATACTTATTATAGAATAAACTCTGCATTGTCCTAATTAAATGTCTAATTTATTTGCAGGCCCATTCCTAAAGGAGAGTGAAGAGAAATGAGCCAAAAGCCCACCAAATTCTGAATTAAATCAGAATTAATTTGAACTCAGTGAATCAGGGCAAAATCAGAGAGGTTGAAAATCGGTTGAGAAGAATCCTCCCAGAATCGATCGGTTGAAGCAAAGATCAAAGGCCATTTCGTCAAAATCCCGGACTTAAACGAGAAATCCAACTGAAGATAAAACCAGAACGCGAAGCCGGGGAGCTCCACCAATGGGCTGTGGCCACCGGGCCACAGTAAGGCCGCGAAAACATGGCCAAAATCGCGTTTCCGCTGCTCTGTTATGGAGTTAGGGGGAGCGTTTGCTCCCCCTATCTTTATCCTCTCCTGTAGGTTGGGTTTTTGCCTATAAAAGGACAGGATTTGCACTGAAAATGGGACGACCATGCAGAGATAGGATTTAGTCCAGTTTTCATTCTTTGTAGTATAGGTTTTTCTTTTCTTTTTATGTAATTTTAATTTATATGTAAGCTTAGGTTAGATTGAGATTCATGTAAGTAAGAGAGAGAGGCTTATGTTGAGAGTGATACCAATGTACCCTCCTCCTTTCTTCCATCGTTTCAAGCAATAAAAGGTAATATTTTTTTATGTTCTTCTTTACTTTCATTTTCTTCTTCTTCTTTCTACTTTACCTCTTTTGGTTTGATGAGAATGCAAGTGAATCCAGAAGCATAAGTATAACAATATTTTCGTGAGTGCCAACGATTATTCATGATGACATTCTCCTCCTCAAGATCTGTATCACTTCATTCTTGTTCGTCTTGATGATATAATGCGAATGGGGACT
Source organism: Agave tequilana (assembly GCA_038442645.1). Taxonomy (NCBI): domain Eukaryota; kingdom Viridiplantae; phylum Streptophyta; class Magnoliopsida; order Asparagales; family Asparagaceae; genus Agave; species Agave tequilana. Next base: position 80,093 of record JAVJIF010009046.1, on the reverse strand, counting down.
GAGCTCGATCCTATGGCTTATGCGTTGAATGCCTCCGAAGCAAGGTAGAACATGCAAGGGTTCCAGGTAAGTCATCAACTAGACTAGGTGAGTACTTCTTTAATCTTCTTTCTTTTCTTTCTTAGTTTAGATCACCAACTCGACATCTTCCAAATCTCATTTACTCTTTCATTTTCTTTGTACATAGTCATTTTCTGATTTTCTCCACCTTCTCATCTATCGCCTTCTTTTTAACTTTAACCTAACTCTCTTTTTTAACTCTCTTTTTCATTTTCATTTCTTAAAACAAAGAAGAACCTTCGTTTTTCTTCACAAAGATTTTAATACAAACCTTGAACGCTTCTATCGCTAACCCTCCTTGTGGATCACGACCCACATAGCCACTTGCTATCGCGGTAGAATTGAGCATCTTACACATCTCTATCCTAAATCTGAAATTCTGCATTTTGTGTGCAGGTTCAAGCTCAATCAAATTTTTGGCGCCGTTGCCGGGGAGGGTAACGGTTTTTATTGACTTTTTGGAACTAAAACGAATTTTTCTTCTCTATTGCAGGTTACAAGTCAAGGAAAATAAGAAAGAAGACTTGCAGTAACATATAAGTGGTCTTGGGCCTCTGCTCTAGAAAGCAGAGACCAAGTACCCTCTGAATTGCCGCGTTTGCTGGGCCCTGGCCGCGACTCCGCGGCAAGGAAGAGTTCACTACTGACTGTTTTTTTTTTGCAGGGCTGCTTGCTTTGCAAAAATTAGAGTTTCTACAAACTTTATTTCTTGTATGATATCATCAGGAACCTGCTAATAAACCAACAGTAAAATACTTGTTGAAAAAGTTAAAAAATTGATTAGACGTTTGCATTTTAGGCACGTGTCTTTTCAATTCATTTACTTTACTGTTGAAGAGTGCTGGAGCAAGGTACGTTCGCATTGCCTCTAGAATAGGACTCATCTCTTGGTTGATTTACATCGCTTTGAGTGAATCTTGTTTACATATCTTGTACATTTGCACAAACTGATCTTAAGGGCACCACCCCATAACAAGATAAGGTGGGGATTTAATTACCCTTCCTTGGCCCAAAAAATCAGATTCCAAGCACTCACTAACCAGAGCCTAACTAAAAATGAGTAGACGTTGGCCCTAGGGACATCTCGGACTCAATTAGGAGATTATCCTAAGGGGAAAAGGTATTGGAATTTGACTCCTGCCAAATCAGTGTCTAGGAAAGGGATTAAGGGCTGAAAGCCCGAAGGTTGGTGGTTATTTAATTAAGGAACGTCTTTGATGGAAAACCTCCCACCAATCTTGCCCTGACCTGGCTGATTAGCTTATGCTCAAAGTCTGCATTATACCTCCCGTGGACAGTCTAATAAGTTAGGAGTCGTCTAGGTCATATGTCTACCCTAACTTAGTTTAGAATTTTTTTCTTTTTTGTTTACTTATTTGCTTGTTTTTTGTTTGTATTTTATTGTGTGATATGGCTTATAATAACAATTTTTTCAATTTTACTGGTAATCTATATTACACACAAACGTCTTTTCGGATATTACCAACCCGGTATATCATAACTTTGACCAACATAGTGTGCCAGATTAGTCTTATCCGAATCAATATAGCCCATGCCCCCAACCTTACAACCATAATTTCCATAATAATTTCAACTCTTCACAGAGTCAGTGGGGATTCACCTCCCCCGAGTCTAATTTTCAACCAACTTCTCCTCCTTATCCACCTTGTCCAAAATATTTCCAAGATTCATACTCAGTTCCACTAGTCCAAAATAGAAGACCATCAATTTTGGAAATGAGTATGCGTGAGTCCAAACAACAATCACAAAATCTGATGGACTCACAATTTCACCACCAATTTCAAGACAACACTTCATCTTTTTAACAAAACGATGAACCAATCAATTATGAAAAGATTCTAGAAGCCATGACTCAGGCTCAAAACGCTCGTAATCGTGACATAGATATGATGGTCCAATCTCTACGTTCTCACCGTTTGACCAGTTCTGATGTCACTTACCATTCTATTAGAGCCAAAGAGTCATGTTGTTTTGGAAATCAAGGTTCCATTTCAGAACAATCATTTGAACTTGCCCAAACTCCAAATTTTGAAAATGATATTGACAGTTTGGCAAGTTATTCCTTTCCTGAATAGAACTTGAGAATGAATATGATCCAGAACCTCAACTTAGTGATTGAATTCTACTTCCTGATTCAATAATGACTCTGGTGTCTTCACCTGATTTCAACCTTTTTTCGGAGTCAACATTGGATCCTGTGCCAATTCATCATGAAATTGAATCACCCATCTTTGATGATCATATTGAACTTGACCAATTTTACACTTTTGAAAGTCCTATTGACAAATTGGCAAGTTCTCATTTTTATGACATTGAACTCAATGAGAAATGTGACCAAGATTCTCAAATCTGTGATCCAGTTCAAATTCCCGAATCAGAATTTACTCCTGTTTTGTTACCCGACTTAAGTAATATTTTAGAGTCAGTTTTGATTCCCACAACTATCATTCTTGAACTTGAATCACCAATATTAAGTCACATTCCATTGTTAGAAAATAACTGTGGACTTGAGTTTCAACTTCTTGACTTGGACCCACTTCTTGAACCAATCTCGACTCCTGAGCCTTTACTTGACTTAAGTCACTTTCCTGAGTCGTATTAGTTCCAGTACTTCCTGAGTCCAAGTCAATCATTCTATCTTTTCACACTCCATTTTGGGACAAGGCGGTTGACAAATTTGACTCCGAAATTAATTATGAAATTTGGAAATTAGATGGGGTCAAATATTTAATAAAAATCATTCATGCATATATTATTTTAGTGAGTTATATTAGAGAAATTTCTGGTGGGTTCCTCCGAACCCCACAAAAAGTCGATTGGGCCGCATTTCGTGGACCAATCAGACCACCGCCGGAACCACCACCTTAAGGTAACATTTTCCTTCCCTTTCTTCTTTTTCATGCATCTATGCATTAATTCATACATTGAGGACAGTGCATGAGATAGGTGTGGGAGAGGGTTCTAACATAACTTTAAAAAAAAAATTCTTTACTTTTAAAAACTTTTTGAAAATAGAAACACTATTTGACATATTTTTTTAAGAAATTAAGTCAATTTTAAGGAATAAGAAAATCAAAATTAGGATTTCTTAAACGTGGTCAAAATAAGATTATTTGTTTGATTTTTAAGGTTAGGAAGATAATTTGTCAAAGTAATTTAGTCTTGATCTTTACCTTAATGAAATATGCATACTTCATACACTTACACACTTAGGGTTCAAAAACAAAGATTCTTATGCCTTATAAAAAAATTATGAAAAAGAAAAAAATATAAACAAATATAATTATTGATTAGCTACGTGCTTTGGCCTAAGCAAGCCTTAGTATTTATGCGAAAGATGATTAGATAAGTCTGAGCAAAAAAAATATAAAAATCCTCTGATTAAGCTGGGTATTTGTGCCTAATAAAGCATAAATATTCACGCCTAAAAGGGGTTCATATAATAAAATCCTTAAGTCCTTAAGTCCTTGGGGTGTTTTCTCACCCGGTGCCCTAAGACCGATTGGTTTGGGAGTCATCGATTAAAGGCTCGTTACATGGGCAGATTAGAAAGCCTAATAGAACTAAGGAATAATACCACAAAATATATATATATATATATATATAAATAAATAAGGCATAAGAGTTAGAGTTAATGAACCCTTAGTCAAAATTTTCACGGTCACAAGGTGCATATGACTTAGGGTAAAGTAATAGACTAGATGAGAAGTACAATTTGACTCCTTACTTTGATTGATAACAAATTTTTGAATAGAGACTAAGTTTAGGAATGAAAAATTCAGTTTTCCTATAACTTATAGATTACTTAAATCTTACAATTATATTTCAAATATTTGTCTCTTTCAAAATGCTTTTCGAAAATACTAACTCTTTGTTTCTCTTTCTTTATGGATTTTGTGGGTGTAATCCTCTGAAAACCCTCACGAGACAAAACTCGTCCTCTAGGGGAAACCTAGAGGTTTAACGGCTTGTTGCACATGCTCAGTGCAATCGCGTGACCTGCGAAAGTGGTCTAATAATCCTTAATATAGTTTAGTTGTTTTGCTCGAGGACGAGCAAAAGATAGGTATGGGGGTGTGATTGGTCACTAATATTGCACATTTATTATCATATTCCCATACTTATTATAGAATAAACTCTGCATTGTCCTAATTAAATGTTTAATTTATTTGCAGGCCCATTCCTAAAGGAGAGTGAAGAGAAATGAGCCCAAAAGTCCACTAAATTCTGAATTAAATCAGAATTAATTCGAACTCAGTGAATCAGGGCAAAATAAGAGAGGTTGAAAATCGGTTGAGAAGAATCCTCCCAGAATCGATCGGTTGAAGAAAAGATCAAAGGCCATTTCGTCAAAATCCCAGACTTAAACGAGAAATCCAACTGAAGATAAAACCAGAACGCGAAGCCGGGGAGCTCCACCAACAGGCTGTGGCCACTTGGCCACAGCAAGGCTGCGGAAACGCGGCCAAAATCGCGTTTTCGCGGCTCTGTTATGGAGTTAGGGGGAGCGTTTGCTCCCCTATCTTTATCCTCTCCTGTAGGTTGGGTTTTTGCCTATAAAAGGGCAGGATTTGCACTGAAAATGGGACGACCATGCAGAGATAGGATTTAGTCCAGTTTTCATTCTTTGTAGTATAGATTTTTGTTTTCTTTTTATGTAATTTTAATTTGTATGTAAGCTTAGGTTAGATTGAGATTCATGTAAGTAAGAGAGAGAGGCTTATGTTGAGAGTGACACAGATGTACCCTCCTCCTTTCTTCCATCGTTTCAAGCAATAAAAGGTAATACTTTTTTATGTTCTTCTTTACTTTCATTTTCTTCTTCTTCTTTCTACTTTACCTCTTTTGGTTTTGATGAGAATGCAAGTGAATCCAGAAGCATAAGTATAACAATGTTTTCGTGAGTGCCAATGATTATTCATGATGACGTTCTCCTCCTCAAGATCTGTATCACTTCATTCTTGTTCGTCTTGATGATATAATGCGAATGGGGACTGAGCTCGATCCTATGGCTTATGCGTTGAACGCCTCCGAAGTAAGGTAGAACATGCAAGGGTTCCAGGTAAGTCATCAACCAAACTAGGTGAGTACTTCTATAATCTTCTATCTTTTCTTTCTTAGTTTAGATCACCAACTCGACATCTTCCAAATCTCTTTCACTCTTTCTTTTTCTTTGTACATAGTCATTTTCTAATTTTTTCCACCTTCTCATCTATCGTCTTCTTTTTAACTTTAACCTAACTCTCTTTTTCATTTTCATTTCTTAAAATAAAGAAGAACCTTCATTTTTTTCACAAAGATTTCAATACAAACCTTGAACGCTTCTATCGCTAACCCTCCTTGTGGATCACGACCCGCATAGCCACTTGCTATTGCGGTAGAATTGAGCACCTTAGATATCTCTATCCTAAATCTGAAATTTTGTATTTTGTGTGCAGGTTCAAGCTCAATCAGTTGCAACAGTGAAACCAGCAAGACAAAAGGGAGTCCAAATCCACGGCAACCACTTCTCCACCTGGCTGTGACCAATTGGCCACATCCAGGCCGCGGATCCGTGGCTTATTGGTGGAGATAAGGGGAGTGTTTGCTCCCCTTATCTTCTCACTCCCTTCCCTCTGGGTTTTTGCCTATAAAAGCTTGAGTTTTGTACTGAAAAATTAGTGAGGACTACGATTAAATTTCTTGCTCATTTTTAAGGTTTAGGCTCTTTGTTAGATAGTGTAGAAAAGTTGTATCTCTGTTCATTAATTTGTAGTTTAGTCCAAATACCAGTGAGAGAGGAACTGAGTGATTGTAATCTGAAGATTGAAGTGACATCAATAAAGGATTAAGCTTTCTCCTCTTCCACTCCAAATCACGGGTATGTCTTGTATTATTTTCATGTCTAGTTTTGTATTATTCATGAGTAGCTAAATCAGTTTTCTAGGCTCACTATTACTCCTCTCTCTTATCCCTCTTCTTTTCGAATGATTTTGATGAAAAAACCCAATGAATCATTTGCATGCCTAACTTAAGCCTTTCTTCTTGAAAGTGTTCTTGAAGGCACATGAGGATGGGTTTGGATTTTTAACTCTACCTCTTTTTCAAAAAATCTCTTGAACTTGTTTTTATGTCATACTTAAACTTCTTGATGATTTAACATTCAACTCTAGACGATTTCTTAAAGAAAAGAATTAACCTTTCTAACCATCTTATGTGCTTTGCTTAAACTTTCTAAAATCAATCTTAAGTTTTGCCTATGATCAAGTTGAGGCATTAAGATTTTCAAGAGAAGAACATATCGTTGAGTAGTGAGATAGTGAGCCCAGATTTTTTTCTTTATTAAAAAAAAACAAATCACTTTTAAACTGTATACAAAATTCACCTTTTCCAAAGCCTTCTCCAAAGTTGCAATTTCTCTTTTAATCATCTCCCTTCTCTCCATTCTCTTTTCCAACTAAAAAACTAGCACCATTCTTAGCTTTCTAAATAAAAAACCAAAAAGCTTCTATCGCATTCCTCCTCGTGGACATGACCCATTAGCCACAAGCTACACGATAATTTCTTAACTCTTTGATTTCTACAATCAGAGTTGGTCTAAAATGTGTTTCTAAACTAAAAAATAAAAGAAATAAAGACTAAAGAATACTTACCTCCTTGAAGCTTGCTTTACTTTGGATCTGTATAGACAATTTACCTTTGCTTGAAGGAGTTCACAGCATGGCATATAAGATCTTCCCCATTCTTAAATTTATCTATCAAACGAAAGTGCAAGTAGAAATGAAAAGCACAAAAGAATACTAAACTATTATACGCTTAGAACTGGATATCCATCACCATAACCCATCAGTGGCACTTGCAAGGGCAAGACATATTTGAGGCTATCTGATTCATTTTGGTAAAACAATCAAGTAGGGAAGGTAAATATCAAAAGAACAAAAGAATAAAAATGTAACCTTGATTAAATAAAGAAATTATATAAGAAATAAGGAAACTTACATTGACGTTACTCTAAATACAATAAAAACTCTCAATTTCTATCATGAATCTCTCTCCAACCTAAATTACATAAAAACTGAAAATTACATAAGAAATAAAAAGAAAAACCTAAGTTAAAACTAGAGAGAAAAGCCTAATCTAAACTCTCTAGTGGAGTGGTACCCTTTCTTCTTTGGAATGTGTAGTATTTATAGGAGACCTAGAAGGGGAAGGGGAGTACAAAGATAGGGGAGAAAACGCTCTCATAAAAGAAATAACAATGCAGTGAAAATGCGGCAAAGCTGCATTTTCGCAGCTTAGATCTGGTCACAGAGCCAGATCCCAAGGCCTGTGGATTTGCTTTTTCTGATATCTCCTTTTATCCACTTGTTTTCAGTTTATTTTCTGGAGTTGGTGATATAACCATTGACCTTCAGTTAACCAAATAGTTCCATATTAATTTGATTTTAACTGTATTTATTTTGTATTATCTTCTTCCTCTCCACTAGTTATCATTTGCAAAAATAGACATTAAGACATGTTAATTGCACAGTTTATTACAAGATAAATGTAGGAATGTACTACTAAATAGTGCATATATATATGTATGATCATCATTTATACCCCAGAAAATCTCTATAAATAGCTGCCACACAACTGAAGAAAACACACAAGTTGTTGGAGGAGAAAATATTGAGAGAAAAGAGAAGACTCTTTACAACTTGTTGCGCACAAGTTTGCTTCAAATCTCTTTGAGATTTTGGCCATTGTTTAAGGTTTATACATTACCTAGTGCACTGTCAATGAGAGCAAGAAGATCCAACATGCTTCAGGCTCAGCTCATCAATGAAGAATAAGAATCACTCTCCAGCGCTACACGAAGAACACAATATTAAATAAAGGGGAGATTTAACTCTCCCCTCTCTTTTAATAAGATATTGATCCATTGTAATTCTCTTTGCAATTAATTAAAGATTTTTACACATCAATTTATTGAGAAACAAAAGACGGCGACTCCACTGAGAACTATTTTCTCTAATGATGAGAAATCATGGTGCGAGCCGACTTGAAGATGATCAGATCAACCGTCAAATCAATCGTCATCGAATTTGACCAAGAGAAGTTCGAACAACTTCTTTCCTCGGGCTCTGTTAGCCCTAAATCCATGCAAAATACTACAAAGTCTCAAAATAGACTTGCTCTCTAGCCTCATCTATGACTTTTCAAGAACAAGCTTCCTTAAAAACTAGCCATATACACCGTTCAACCTCTCTCAAGGTTCATGTAACCTCCCTTAAAGCCAACTCGACTTGCGATGAAGTCTCTCAAGAGAACCACAAGGCCTGTGTTGTAGTTCAAGGCCAACACAATGGCTGAGATCAATCTCACCATAAGCCTCTCATAAGGCTCAGCAAACTCAAGTTAACCGCCTTTGCAGTTGGAAGACCTTTACTCCAAGTGACCAAGACACAAGTCTTAGGGTTCACTTTGATACTGAGGAAACCAGTTTCTAGGGGGTTCCCAACATCTCCTGCGATCCAAGCGAATTGCTGACCATTAATTAAGACGTCAAACTCGCCGTCAACAAATATAAACTGAAGGCAATGCAGTATGCACCAAACACGATGCTCGCTTTAGATATAGATGTCACAGGAATGTGACATTTGCGTTCAGACATAGCAGTCTCTAGGAAGCAAATTGTGTGTCTCTACATCAAAACACAATATTCGTGTTCAGTCTTAAGCTGCTCCAAAGCACGACATACTCGTTCAGCCAAAGGTTGTGCCAGAATGCAGCTTTTGCATTTCACTTCCAAAACGTGAGTCATGTTCAGCCAAAAGCTGTGCCAGAATGCGATCTTAATGTTTTACTTCCAAAATATGAGAGTCGTGTTCAGCCACAAGTGGCTAAGTTCAAATCTGAACTAGTATGTCCTAACCCTCATGGGTTCGAGGCTAGTTCCTCAGGAGCTCATTATATTAATCTGAGGAACTACTTGACCAGAAAGAGAAGTGTTCATCAAATCACTCTTCTGTGCCATAGTGAGCTGCTTATCTCGACACGTCGATTTTTAACCGATTATCAATGGTTTCAACCTCTAACTCAGCCAAGAGGTGACGCTCTCGCAAGAATAGGTCATCCTCTTGCTTTGAGTACCTCGAGATGACTTCAAATATGGTAGGCCTGAATACCACACCAAGCAAGTCAAAAAGAAGCAGCTAGCTCTTAGTTCTGAGGAATCGGATGCTAAATACTCCTCGGGTTTGAAAGAAATACTCATCGAGCCGAGGGAATCTACAGACAAACTTGGATCCAAACTGAAGCAGTTGCCCTAATTAACTACAATATGTTGAATGGTGATCACTTTGCTATCGTGGAGTTTTATTCGTCTAACTCTTAGTGGAGAAGGAGGTCTTTGCCTATATGGCCAGCACTCCAAAAGAACTAGCCAGAAGATTTGAAGAGCAATCTCGGGTGCAAAAAAGCAAGAGATACTTCAAGTTCAACAAGAGTCTATCAGTGACCTTAAGAATATGATAACTCTTTTACTTGAGAAGTCAAAGAGGTGAAAAAGTTCAAACTCTGTTGGTTCTTCCAGCAAGCACTCCAAGAGCAAAAATGAAGAAGGTGAGAGCCCCACCTTTGAAAAAACTGATGGTGAGAATAACTTCAATTATGAAATTCCAAAACTTCATTTGAAGAGGAAGAAAATTCAGAAAAAGAAATGGATAGCCACATTAAGAGGATGAATGAGCTCGAGAACTGCTTGAAGGCCATCGAACATCGAGGCAATCTCCAAGAAGTGGGGGTGGTCAGGCCATACCCGGTGGAGTGGGATTTCGCTCCCTATCCTCCTAGGTTTAAAGCACTTATCTTATAAACCTTGGATGGTAAAGGTCCCTCGAACTAACATATATACTACTTTAAATCCCAAACAGAGAATGTAGTTTCAAAAGATGCCATCCTGGCTCATTTATTCATCGACACCCTGAAAGAAGTTGCCTTTGAATCGTCCATGAAGCTTCCTACTGGCTCTATCAAGAAATAAGCCGACCTGGAGAAGCTCTTCCTGGTGCAATTCTTTGCAGATGAACAGAAGTATCCATGCCAACTCTCCTTACTGCAAAGAAAAAGAAAGGAGATTCCATCAAAAAATTTGTGGAGAGATTTCAGAGTATGTCGCTCCGATGTCCAAGCGACAAGACTCGGTTTACATTAGTAGAACCCTCTGCCACAACTTGCAAACAACACTCCTGGCTCAAATAGAAGCAACTGAATGTCACAGTTGGAAGCAACTGGTCTTACAAGGTGAACAAATAAAAGAAATCATTGCGAGAGTAAGGCTGAAGAAAAGAAAGCAAGCCTCGACCAGAGAAGTCAATGTGACTTATCACTAAACAATCTTTTCAATCAAAAAGAAAAGATACTTTGGCGAAACTACATCTTTTGTCAAGCCTTAACCCGCTAGAGTAGGTAATACTCAGGCCAGGTCTGTACCAACAAGGAATACTCCTTCAGGAATGAGCACATCTTCTCTTTGTTCAAGTTGCTTCAACAGAGCAACAACTCAAGAAGCCAGAGGTGAAGCACCCCAAAGAAGTGGGCAAGATGGATGATCCCAACTACTGTTTGTATCATAGGATGTTTGGACACCTTACAAAGAGCTGTTACATCTTCAAATTTTTTCTCCAAGCTCTAATTGACGAGAATATACTCAAACTCTGCCCAGAGCAAAAGAAGGTAACTTCTAATTTGACGTCCCTCCAATTCGATAGGGATCTCCTGTCAATGCCAGCTAGAGTTGGTTCCCATCACGAAACAGGAACTAAAGGTGGTCAATACTGATCCCTACCATAAAGAGGATAAGGGTTTAGTCCCTGTTCCAACTCCGCACAGAGAAATAATGTGCATTCCTCCCGACATTATCCAAAGCCAACAATGGACTACTGTAACCAACAAGAAGTCTAAAGGCAAAGTAAGAGTATCTTCTTGCAATGTGGTGTGCGCTTCTTTAAGAGAAGTTGAGATAGATGTTGCCTCTCTCACTGACTCAGAAGAAGAGGAAATTATTCTCATCGCAAAGCAAGATGTCCCTCCAATGACAGAAACTCGATTTGGCCAATAGTAATTAAAAAAGTATAATGAGACAGTGTCGAGTTAATCCAAGCCAACCAAGGAGGCAACTAAACAACTTACAAAACAACTCATTGAAAAGCAGAACGAGCTTCGTTATTCCATTGCTCTTCAAAATGAAAATGCGGAAGGATCATCAATTTCTTTCCACTTTGATGTCTTAGCTCAGCTGGCTAATATTTCAGCTCGGATCACTCTTTATGAGCTTCTAAGACTTTTCAGGTCTATAAAGGAAGCTCTTAGAGAGGCACTAGAGGATTCAGAGGCTTTCATAGCCCAGATTCCAGCTGTGCATGAGGAGAAAGATGATAAGCATATTCATCAGACCTTAAAGTTTTTCTGCATTACATTCACACCAGAAAACATGCAAATAAAAGAGAAACATGACAGACCCCTATATTACAAGGGGTACATTGGATCATCTGAAGTGAGTTACATTCAAGTTGATCCAAGATCCGTGTTGAACATTATGCCCCGCAAGGTCATGCAACACTTGAGAATTATCGCTCATCGGTTGAGTGCAACCAGCCTACCATTTATGACTTCGACACCAATAGGACACGTCCAATGGGTAAGATCAAGCTCAGATGCTAGATCAGAAATCTAAAGTCAAAGGTGCCATGTTATGTAATTGATGCAGACACATCATACAACCAACTGCTAGAACATCCATGGATTCATCATAACTCTATCCTCTATCCACCATTCATTAGGTAATAAAATATGCCGACGAAGAAAGAGAAGTAAGAATGTTGATTGCTAAAAAGCATCCATTCAAGGCATAGAGAACAATTTCATAGACTCCCTCTTCTACCAAACTCTCTAGACTGCTAAGAATCCATCGCCAGAAGATCTTGACTCTGGTAGCGAAGCTGATGCTGAGCAGAATGATTGAAATGAGAAATTATATTAAAAATAGTTTAAGGGTTAGCAAGTCTCAGTCTCATTTCAATTTAACCGCGTAGCAAAGGCTAGATGGGTCGACCCACAGGGAAGGATGCGATGCAAGCGTTTCGGAACGATCTTCTCTATATTTCACTTAGAACAGAAGAAAAAGAGAGATTGATTAGATTTGATTGATTTTGAGAAATCTAGTTTACTAATCATCTACCACAACCCATAGTATTAGTCTCAAATAATGAATATCATATTGAAATAATAAACATCCACCCTAGGTTATTAATTGTTATTCAAGCAAGATGAATAATATTGGAACCCTAACTAGTGTACACTAATAATAATTAAATAGTTGTTCATACTAATTTCAAAGCATAGTATAAGAGAAGTTTAACTTAACTTTATGCTATCAAAGTTTTTAAGTATGAATATGAAGAACCATTAAAAGTGTAACCTAGATTAAAGTAAACCTAATCAATTCATCTTCAAGAAGATATTTTTAATTCTAGGGTTTCTAATAGTAGCTATCAATCAATTCACTTTTTTTTAAGCAAAACTAGGGTTGATCAATAGATTAGTAAACTATAATTTTAATTTAGTTATTCATTTTTTATGTTATTTTCAAGTTTTTATGTGGAATCAAATGAATTGCAAGACAATAAAGAAGGAAATAAAACAATTAATCTAAGCATGAAAGCGAAATAAAATTGCAAAGAGGAAAAGAGTAACCTTTATTGGGTGTCACTGACCAATTTACAAAGCTCCTCGTTCTTCAAAATAATCTTCTTCAAATAAAAACAAAATACAAGAAATTTCAAAAATAGAAAAAGATCTAAAGAAAAATCCTAACTTTAGTCGCTGGATGCTCTGGCTCTGTTGCTCTATAGGGGTATTTATAGCAGATATAGGAAGTAGAGTCCCAGTACAACTCTCCCACGAAACCTCGTAACCAAACTCATCCAAAGGGCCGCAGAAACGCGTCTATGGCCGCGTTTTCGAAGCCAAAGCGTGGCAAATGGCCACGCACTTTCTTGCGTGGCCTCCTCTGGTCCGTTCATCTGGGATTCTCCTTTTAGATTCTGTATTTAAACCTTCTATCTTGAGAACTCGAGATAACTTGGAAAGCAAGTTATCATAAATCCGAATTTGTAAAAGGATTTTTATCTTTAAACTTTTCTCCTTTTATCTTTAGCCTTGTCTTGCAAGCAACTAGGGTTGAGTAGAAGTCTATCTCATCTTATCTTTTTCCTCCTCTTCTAGCAATTAGGAGTTCTATTTTATCCCTCCTTTTCCTCCCTTAGATTTTAAATAAATAATTTAAAATCCAAAGTTTAGATTAGGTTAGATAATGTAGAAACTTCTAAATTACTACAATTTTTGCATATAGGCTTTTTGGGCTTTATTCAGGCTTTATTCTTTATTTTTTTAATTACTCAAGGCCCGCACACATTAAACAATAAAACATTAGTAGTAGTGCATAATAAAAGAATAAATAGGAAAATATGATGGTAAATGTGATGATAAATATGCACTTTTTACTAGCTATCACACCCCCACACTTATCTTTTTGCTCGTCTTTGAGTAAAAATCAAGGAGAAAGATAAAAAGAAAAGAAAAACTAATCTATCCTAACTCACTTTCGTAGGCATCACGGTTGCACTTAGCATGTGCAACAAACCGTTAAATCACCAGGTTACCCCTAGAGGACGAGTGTTGTCTCGTAAGGGTTTTCAGCGGATTACACCCACAAAATCCATAAAAGAAAATGTTAGAGATTTAATTAATTTTATTATTTATTTATTTATTTTATTTTGAAAAAGGAAAGAAATATTTGAAATATATTTGAAGAAACTAAGTAATCTATAAGTTTTAAGATTATCATTTTTATTCATTCTTGAACTTAGTATTTATACAATTATTTGTTATCAATTTTAGGTAAGGATTAAAATTAAATTTTATATAGTCTCTTTCGTTACCCAAGTCATATGCATCCTTGTGAACATGAATCTTTACTAGGGATTCTTTAACTTGGACTCCATGCCTCTTTATTATATATATTTATATATATATATATATCTATTTTTTTTAACATATATAACCCATCTAATTTTTTTTTGTATAAGTATCAAGGCTTCTTGAGGCCCTCATACCTAACTAATTGACTATTAGATGTGTTAGTACATACATAAATAATATTTCTTAGTTTTCTTAGGCTTTCTAATCACCCATGTAGCGAACCTAAGGTCGGTGGCTCCCAAACTGGTTGGTTTTAGGGCACTGGGTGAGAAAACACCCCACGGACTTAAGGATTCAAGTGAACTAGGCCACAAAACCAAGTTCTTAATTTATAAAATCACCGTAAGACGTGAATACTTATGCTTCTTGAGGCACATGTATCCAGCTTCATTTATATATATATTTTATAAGGCACAAGAGTCTTTATCTTAGGATCCTAAATGTGAAAGTGTATTAGGAATGCACATTTCATTAAGGTAAAAATTAAGACTAATTAATTATTCAATTTTTCCTCCTATACCTAAAAAAATCCAACAATTTATTTTATTTTGACCAAGTTTTTAGAAATCCTAATCATGATTTTCCTAACTCTTAAGATTAACTTAGATTTCTTTCAAAAGATAAGTCAAAATATTGTCTTCCTTTTCAACTATGTATCTAAAAAAAAATTTCCTTTTTTTTGTGCAAAGTTTTTACCCTCCCCCACACTTATCTCATGCATTGTCCTCAATGTATGAATGAAATGCATGAATGCATGAATGCATGAATTGGCAGAGAGATTGAGTTACCAATACATAGGGTTAAAAAGACCCATGGCTGCATTTACTTCCGGTACTGATTCCAAAAATATTTTAAGACATTGACCATTTACCTTGAATACATTTCCATTTTTAGGGTCGTATATCTGTATGGCTCCGTGTGGAAACACAGTCTTAACAATGAAAGGCCCTGTCCATCTTGATTTTAACTTGCCGGGAAAGAGATGAAGTTTAGAGTTATAGAGTAACACTTTTTGTCCTTGGACAAAAGTTTTTCTAGTGATGAACTTATCGTGAAAAACCTTAACCCTATCTTTCATAATTTTCGCATTTTCATATGCTTCGTTCCTCAACTCCTCAAGTTCAGAAATTTGCAATTTTCAAAGTTCACCGGCCTTATCTAAATCGAAATTCAGCTGCTTAATTGCCCATAAGGCTCAGTGCTCTAACTCAACAGGAAGGTGGCAAGCCTTTCTAAAGACTAGTTTATAGGGAGACATTCTTAGAATCGTTTTAAAGGCGTTCCTATATGCCCATAAGGCATCTACTAATTTGGTGGACCAGTCCTTCCTATTTTGATTCACAGTTTTCTCCAAGATAATCTTAACTTGCCTATTGAAAACTTCTACCTGTCCACTGGTTTGAGGATAGTACGGTGTAGAAAACTTGTACGTTATGGCATATTTTCGCATAAGAGCTTCAAAAGTTCTATTGCAAAAATGTGTACCATTGTCACTAATTATTGCACGAGGGGTTCCAAAGCGTGAGAAGATGTTTTCTTTCATGAATTTGACAACAACTTTGTTGTCATTTGTCTTGCAAGGAACGGCTTCAACCCATTTGGATACATAATCTACAGCCAACAAGATGTATTGGAGCCCAAACGAATTAGGGAAGGGACCCATAAAATCAATGCCCCAAACATTAAAAAGTTCTACTTCTAGAATTAGATTTAGGGGCATCATATTACGTTTAGAAATCTTTCCTATCATTTGGCATCTTGTGCACGTTTTGCAAAAGTCAAATGCGTCTTTAAACAAAGTAGGCCAATAAAAGCACTTTGTAGGATCTTTTCGGCAGTTTTGCGGGGACCAAAGTGTCCACCGCAAGCAAATTCGTGACAAAAGGCTAGAACGCTTCTAATTTCCTCATCGGAAACACATCTCCTAATAATTTGGTCACTACAATACTTGAAAAGGTAAGGATCCTCCCATATGAAATTCCGGACTTGAGACAAGAATCGGTATCTATCCTGTTTTGACCAATTAGGTGGTGTTTGGTTTGTGACTAAGTAATTAACTATGTCGGCAGACCATGGTTCCGTAGAGATGGCTAGAAGTTGTTCGTTGAAAAAATTATCATTGATGGGCAGTTCGTCAGAAGGTGTGTTTGGCACACGAGAGAGATGGTCTGCGACGACATTTTCAACACCCTTTTTATCTCGAATTTCGAGATCAAATTCTTGAAGGAGGAGGATCCAACGAATGAGTCGGGCCTTCGCATCCTTTTTGAGCATTAGGTATCGAAGTGCAGAATGGTCGGTGAATATTGTGGTTTTGGTCCCAAGTAGGTATGGGCGGAATTTCTCCAAAGCGAATACTACTGCCAAGAATTCTTTCTCGGTTATAGTATAGTTCACTTGGGCATCATTGAGTGTCCTACTTGAATAAAAGATCACGTGTTACTTGTTATCTTTGTGTTGTCCTAAGACAGCGCCTATCGCAAAATCTGAGGCATCGCACATGATCTCAAAGGGGTTGGACCAGTCCGGAGGTGAGATGATAGGTGCCGAGATAAGTTTCAATTTTAGCTTCTCCCATGCGCTATTACACTTATCGTCAAAGATGAAGAGCACGTCTTTAGCTAAAATGTTTGTAAGGGGTCTAGCAATTTTGCTAAAATCCCTAATGAACCTACGGTAAAACCCGACGTGTCCTATGAAAGAACGAATGTCCTTCACGCTTCGTGGGATTGGAAGTTTGGTTATGATCTCCACCTTAGCCTTATCCACTTTGATCCCTTCCCTAGATATCTCATGACCTAGGACAATCCCATGCTGCACCATAAAGTGGCACTTTTCCCAATTTAAGGTCAAGTTCTTTTCGGTGCATCTATTCAGCACTAGCTCTAAGTGATGGAGACATTGGTCAAATGAATTTTCATAGACGAAGTAGTCGTCCATGAAAATCTCTAAGAAGCGCTCGACCGTGTCAGAGAAAAGGCTTAACATACAACGTTGGAATGTGGCAGGGGCGTTGCATAGGCCGAAAGGCATTCGGCGATAGGCAAATGTCCCAAATGGGCACGTGAACGTTGTTTTTTTTAGTCCTCCGGGGCTATTGGAATTTGGTTATACCCTAAGTAACCGTCCAAGAAACAGTAATACTCATGGCCTGCTAATCGTTCAGCATTTGGTCGATAAATGGGAGGGGAAAATGATCTTTTCTAGTGGCGGCATTCAACGTGTGATAGTCTATGCATACTCGAACTTTGGTAGGTAGTCGTGTTTGCACTAACTCTTGCTTGTCGTTTTCTACCATAGTAAAACTGGACTTCTTAGGAACCACATGCACTGGGGTAACCCATTCGCTATCGGAAATAGGATAAATGATCCCATTATCTAACAGTTTCATTATTTCGGCTTGTACAGCCTCTTGCATGAGCGGTTTTAGCCTACGCTATGGATCCCTCTTTGGTTTAACCCCTTCCTCTAGATGGATTCTATGTTGGACTATTTTAGGGCTTAGTCCCTTGATATCTGCCATAGTCTAACCAATGGCTTCCATATGTCTCCTAAGGGTTGCCAATAGGTCTTCTTCTTGCCTATTAGTCAAATAGGAGGCAACTATGACTGGTAACATCTCTTGTTCACCAAGGTAGGCGTACTTAAGATGTTTAGGCAAGGTTTTTAACTCCAACGAAGGAAGTGGCTCGATGGGTGGAGGTGTTAAGCTTAAATTTTTCATCTCTATAGAACTTGGATTTGCTGCCCATTCAATCTCATCAAGGTTGAGATCACTAGATTCTAACTCTTCCTCATCCTTTGACTCTAGTGTGATCTCCTCGTTGTGCTCACTAATCATATTCTCAATGAAGTTGACCTCAAAGGGCTGGTCGTTTATGTCGTAGGGGTGTTTACCTAACTTTAAAACATTGACTTCCTTAGTCATATCCCCAAAAGTCAATCTCATGGATCCGTTTCTACAATTTATGATTGCATTAGCGGTTGCTAGGAATGGGCGTCCTAAGATGACGGGAGTTTGGGACCTAGGATTAGACACAAGTTGTGTCTCTAAAACAATGAAATCGACTGGGTAAATGAATTCTCCTACCCGTATAAGGACATCATTGATCTCTCCCTCAGGAACTTTAATTGAGCTATCATCTAATTGGATTGTAACTTGGGTTGGGTTGAGTTCTCCTAATCCAAGTTATTGATATATGGAGAAGGGAAGCAAATTAATACTGGCTCCTATACGAGGAGTGCTCGATTAATTTAAGCTCGACCTATTGTGCAAGAAATGGTGGGGCAACCAGGGTCCTTGTACTTGACTGGGATCTAGTTGGACAATAGCTCACTAATGTTAGTGGCTAAAAAAACCTTCTTAGGCACATTTGTCTTTCTTTTCTTGGTGCACATGTCCTTAAGGAATTTGGCATAACTAGGGACCTGTTGGATTGCATCAAGAAGTTGTATATTAAGCCTAACCTGATTAAACACCTCGAGTAGTTTCTTTATATGTGCATTATTATTATTACTCCTAAGCCTGTTTGGAAATGGGGCTGTAGGTTGGTGCACTTGTTTTGTTGATTTATCAACTTCAATTTCTTTGGAGTTTTGTGGAGATGGAGTGGAACTAGATGGAATGGACAATTGAGATGGGTCCTGTGGCATGGATACTTGATTATTAACTTATTTTCCTGATCTTAATGTATGAACCAAGTTATACTGGTTTGGGTCTTGAGCCTCATTGGCTTGCCTAGGATTCCTAGGGTTTGGCAATGGTTGACTTGGTAGAGTTCCCTTTTGTCTTTCTTATTGATTCAGTTGCATCTCTATTCTAGTCAAGACTTGAGCCATTGTGTCGAGGCTTTTAACTAGAGTATCCACCTTTCTTTCCATATTGGAGAGTCTTGTTTCCTTTTGTGAATTTTGAAAAGAATGTGGAGGATTCTGATTGGGGTAATTTTGTTGATAAAGAGGATTTTGAAAATTGTTAGAGAATTTGGGCCTTGTTTGATCATTATTGCTTGGGCCCCATGAAAAATTTGGGTGATTTCTCTAACTGGGATTATAGGTGAACGAATATGGATTGTTAGCGGGCCTTGTGAAGGCTGCACTCATTTGTTCGGGCAAAGTTTGATGAGCTATAAAGACGGGTCATTCCTCGAACACATGGTTCATATCTTGACAATAAGTACAACCCGCCGAAGGTGTTAGGCTGACTTGGTTCACTGAGAAAGGTTCTTTAGTTTCAAGAGCTTCTAATCTTCGCATCACAGTAGCTAGTTTAGCGTCGGTAACTATGTTAGCCTCAATGGAATGGATACCTCCTTTAGAAGAGCTAGGGTCATTAGTCCTAACTTTTCCGGAGTTGGTTCCCATTGAATGGTATTATCAGCTAATTCTTCATATAATAACCATCCTTCATGTTTGTTCTTTTTCAAAAATCCTCCGTGGGACATGGATTCTAATAGCGTTTTAGTTTGATATTCTAATCCATCATAAAGAGCTTAACAAAGTTGCCAATTCTCTATCCCATGGTGAGGGCATTGGGCAAGGAGGTCCTTAAAACGTTCGAAGTACTTCCAAAAAGGTTCATTAGCTATTTGCTTAAACTGCAAGATGCTTTTTTTAATTAGTGCAGTTTTGTGAACGGGATAAAACTTCTTTAAGAAGGCTTTGACGAAATTATCCCATTAGGATATAGAACCGGCCTCTAGACTGTAGAGCCATTTCTTTGCTAAGTTTTTCAAAGAGAATGGAACAAACCGTAATTTGATGGCATCTACTCCTAGGCTGGGTATTTTCATCATGAGACATACTTCTTCAAATTCCCTTATGAAAAAGTATGCATCCTCAGATTCAAGTCCATGAAATTTGGGAAGAGTGTTGATGTATTGTGGTTTAAGCTCAAATTGGTCAACACCTTCATCGGGTAACTGAATGTAAGAAGGAAGAGAGGTCCTAATAAGATAGAACCTATCTTGTAGTGATGGTGGTTGTGCCATGTGAGAGTCGGGTTTTTGTTCGGGTAGTGAACTGGTTCTAGTTAGTCTGGATGTGAATGGGTCTCTCGACCAAGCTGACATGCACAGTTAACAAACAAGTTCACCCAATCAATCAAGAAAGAGAAAAAATAGTCAAAAATCCTATTCTAGGGACCTAGACGACTCCTAACTTTAGACTGTCTTTAGGAGGTATATTGTCGACCTTAACCACAAGTTAATCGACCAGGTAGGTGGCAAGACCGGTGGGAGGTTATCTGTCAAATACGTTCCTTAATTAAGTAACCACCGATCTTCGGGCATTCGGTCCTTAATCCCTTTCCTAGGCACCGATTTGGCAAGAGTTAATTTTGAATAACTTCCTCCTTTAACCAATCTCCTAATGAGTCCGATTTAACCTAAGACCAACGTCTAGTCAATTTTGTTTTAGGGTTAGGGTTGTGAGTGTGACTGAGAAGATTTGTGGGCCAAGGAAGGGTGATGAAATCCCCACCTTATCGTGTTTATGAGATTTTCCCTTAATTGATTTCGTGCACGTGTAAAGCAATAGACATGTAGTCACACAAAAGCAGTAAATCAGTCAAGGGTGCGTCATAGTCTATTTGCAACGCGAACGTACCTTGTCGCCAGCACTCTTTAACAGAATTTAAAAAAATTAAATAGACACGTGCCTATGATGCAAGAGTCTAAATTTTTTTATTTTTCAACGAATAGGTTATTGTTAATTAGTTAGCAGTGTGCAGGGTGATCAAAGAGAAAACTTAACAAAACAGTAAATAGAACATTCAATTTTCAGCAACCTACAGAAAATTCAGTGAGTAGTTCACTACTATTGCCGCGAAAATGTGGCTATGTCCGCGTTTGCGCGGCTATGTAGTAGGCTCTGCTGCTCTGCCTTCTAGGGCAGAAGCACAGAGTTGCTATATGTCATTTTCTACTGTTATAGTTCCTGTTCTCTGATCCTGCAAATAGAAAGAAAAAAAGAATTAGATTTGAGAATATCATGCCGTTTCCTCCCCAGCAACGGCGCCAAAATTTTGATTGAAACGAGAAATTGTATTAAAAATAGTTTAAGAGTTAGCAAGTCTCAGTCTCATTTCAATTTAACCGCGTAGCAAAGGCTAGACGGGTCGATCTACAGGGAAGGATGCGATGCAAGCATTTCTGAACGATCTTCTCTGTATTTCACTTAGGACAGAAGAAAAAGAGATTGATTAGATTTGATTGATTTTGAGAAATCTAGTTTACTAATCATCTACCACAACCCATAGTATTAGTCTCAATAATGAATATCTTATTGAAATAATAAACATCCACCCTAGGTTATTAATTGCTATTCAAGCAAGATGAATAATATTAGAACCCTAACTAGTGTACACTAATAATGATTAAATAGTTGTTCATCCTAATTTCAAAGCATAGCATAAGAGAATTTTAACTTAAATTTATGCTATCAAAGTTTTTAAATATGAATTATGAAGAACCATTAAAAAGTGTAACCTAGATTAAAGTAAACCTAATCAATTCATCTTCAAGAAGATATTTTTAATTCTAGGGTTTCTAATAGTAGCTATCAATCAATTCACTTTTTTTTAAACTAAACTAGGGTTGATCGATAGATTAGTAAACTATGATTTTAATTTAGTTATTCATTTGTTTATGTTATTTTCAAGTTTTTATGTGGAATCAAAAGAATTGCAAGAAAATAAAAGAAGGAAATAAAACAATTAATCTAAGCAAGAAAGCGGATTTAAATTGCAAAGAAGAAAAGAGTAACCTTTATTGGGTGTCACTAACCAATTTACAAAGCTCCTCGTTCTTCAAAATAATCTTCTTAAAATAAAAACAAAAATACAAGAAATTTCAAAAATAAAAGATCTAAAGAAAAACCCTAACTTTTGTCGCTGGATGCTCCGGCTCTGTTACTCTGCAGGGGTATTTATAGGAGATATAGGAAGTAGAGTCCCAGTACAACTCTCCCACAAAACCTCGTAACCAAACTCATCCAAAGGGCCGCGGAAACGCGTCTATGGCCGCGTTTCCGAAGCCAAAGCGTGGCAAATGGCCACGCACTTTCTTGCGTGCCTCCTCTGGTCCGTTCATCTGGGATTCTCCTTTTAGATTCTGTATTTAAACCTTCTATCTTGAGAACTCGAGATAACTTGGGAAGCAAGTTATCATAAATCCGAATTTGTAAAAGGATTTTTATCTTTAAACTTTTCTCCTTTTATCTTTAGCCTTGTGTTGCAAGCAAGTAGTGTTGAATAGAAGTCCATCTCATCTTATCTTTTTCCTCCTCTTCTAGCAATTAGGAGTTCTATTTTATCCTTCCTTTTCCTCCCTTAGATTTTAAATAAATAATTTAAAATCCAAGTTTAGATTAGGTTAGATAATGTAGAAACTTCTAAATTACTACAATTTTTGCATATGGGCTTTTTGGGCTTTTGGGCTTCATTCAGGCTTTATTTCTTTATTTTTTTAATTACTCAAGGCCTGCACACATTTAACAATAAAACATTAGTAGTAGTGCATAATAAAAGAATAAATAGGGAAATATGATGGTAAATGTGATGATAAATATGCACTTTTTACTACCTATCACAGAACCAGAAGAATAATATCTCTGGGAACTGAATCCTTTTGTAATAAACATTAATAAACTTAGCTTTAATAATACCGTCAATGATGTAGGCAAGTGGTTCATTAATGAAAAATTAGTTTTGGCTTACTTTTATGCGTTAGCTTCTGATTCAGTACCATCAGATATTAGTACTGACAAAGATAGTGATTTTGTATTGCAATTCATGCTCTAACATCATTTCATCTCCAATAAGGTCATTATTCATGGTGAATGAAATTGTGAATGATACGCATGGAGTTTTCTTCAAAGCGTGACCAAATACAAAGGTCAAAAGCTAATCCTATTCGGAAGAGTCGAGTCTGAGCCAATGACTGCCGAGAGTTCAGAGGATGATTTTGATTCCCCACAATTCTCCCATTCTGACGAAATTCATAACATATGTTGGAGAAGATGGGATACGACCTTACCAAAAGGTCTAGCTTGAACTTCAACAAAGAACGATGAATATATTTTGATCTTTCGTACCTACAGGAAAATCCCCTGATTATTATCATAAAACTAGAAGGGGATTATGCTATGTGTCTACCCCATCTTATCGGATGTCAAATTTGAACAATGGATCAGTCAAGATCACTCATCAGAAACATCATCATTAGAGTCAGATGTCAGTATCGGTGCCATCTTTAAATGTCTTTCAGTGAACATGGTTTCAACCAGTCATCTAGAAGAAGAAGACAAAGATGAAACCGAAGAAATGATCCAGTAAGTCTTTGATTCCTATATCAAATACTTAAACACTCTTTGGGACATACATTTTGAATAGCGTGAACTCTCCACAGAGGATAAAGTGATCTAGACCAATTTGGGGAATGAGCTAATCCCAAGCACATCTTCATAAGTGAAAGCTTATCTCCCTCTGAGAAAGAAGTCCTGATATAGGTACAGATGTCTTTATTTAGAACTTTGAGGACATGCTTGGACTTGACCTACAAATAGCCGTGCATCATCTTAACATCAATCTGGATGTGAAACTAGTCAAACAGCAGCAACGATGATTCCGTCTAGAGATTATGGAGGAAATCAAATTAGAAGTTAAAAAGTTCATAGACTCCGATTTCATTAGCGGGGAACAACACCCTATCTAGGTAGCCAACATCGTTCCTATCCACAAGAAGAATGGAAAAATTTGAATTTACATTGACTTATATGATCTAAATGTTGCTTGTCCCAAAGACAAGTTCTATCTTCTGATCACGGGTGTCATGATTGACAACACGTGTGGATTCAAAGGATGTCCTCTATGGACAGATTTTCTGGATACAATTAAATCTAGATGTATCTCAATGATAAGAAGCATATATCCTTCATAACGCCACAAGGGTGTACTGCTACACTGTAATGCCCTTCAGATTAAAGAATGCAGGGGTAACATTTTAACATAACATGAATACTATCTTCCATGAGTATATACGCAAAATCATGGAATGTTACATAGATGATATTGCGGTGAAAAGCCCGACAGAGGTGATCATCTTGCAGATCTAAAGAAAGTATTCAAAATCATGTGGGAACATCAATTGAAGATGACCCCAACCAAATCATTCCTGAGGGTGGGCTAGTGACAATTTCCTAGGATTTGCTGTAACATCTAAAGGAATCCATCTAGACCCGAAAAGATCTGTGCCATCTGGGAGATACACCCTTTGAGAAATCTCAAAGAACTTAGAGGATTACAAGGATGACTGGCCTACATCCGAAGATTTATTGCGAATCTCTCAAGACGCTGCTAATCTTTCACCAAGTTAATGAACAAAGAGTCTCATTCATCGGGGATAGAACGTTAGAGAAAATCAATGAATATCTCATGCTTTCGCTCGTTCTTATATCTGCAGTATCAGGGAAACCCTTCCTGATATATGTTAGAGCTATGTATCATTCTTTGAGAGCTTTGTTAGCCTATAATAATGACTAAGGATATGAGCAGACAATTTATATTTGAGCAGGATCATAATCGGGGCTGAACATTATTATAACCCGGTCGAAAAATAGTATCCAGCTTTAGTGTTCGCCATTTAGAAGATGCAACATTATCTTGTGGGCGAGTTCATTTATGTCATCTCCAAGCCAATCCTCTGTGATTATTCATGACAAAATCCTCGTCGCTAAACTGCAGATTGGTGAAATGGGCTATATTGCTCTTGTAATACGAGATGTGATTTATGCCACAAAAAACTGTGAAGGGACAAGCCATGGCATTTCTTTATTGAATATTCATTAAAATCCACAAAACTTTTTGAAGATCTCCCAGACGAGATCGCTGAAGTTTGCATGACCCATGCATCATTTGAAGTACAAGTCTGCCAATTATTTTTTGATGGGGCCTCAAGAACGGGTCCTAAAGGAAACATCATAGAAGGAGTGGGGATAATACTTGTGTCTCCACAAAACTATGTAATTCCTCTTGCATTTTCGTTAATAGTGTCATGTTCCAATAATTTGAGGAATATAACACAATAATAATCAGAATGTAACTTGCAAAAGAGATCAGTGTCAAGTTTCTTGAAGCGTAAGATGACTCGAAACTGATCGTCAACCAAGTCCGAGGAGAGTACAAAGTCCGACATGAAGACTTAGTACCCGACTACAACATGACTGCTAGCATGGCTGAGGAGTTCAAAAGCTTCTACAGCAATCATGTACCTCGACAATAGAATGCACATGCAGATGCGCTAGTATTTCATGCTACTTCACTGGCTCTTCTAGCTGGAGCAACAAAGGAAGTAATCGTCCATATCCGTGACTTGTACTACTAAAGTTTGCCCTTGAAGATAGTAAGTTTCCAAAAGAAGATTTTCAAGTTAAAAGGTTTTGAGACTTCAACAAGTTCAGAATTCAGGGATTAATAATTCCCATTCATTGACTTCATCTTATATGACATACTGCCTGATGATCCTAAAAAGGCGGCTGCAATCAAAAGGAAAGCTCCTTGTTCTATTACAATGCGATCATGTGAACATTATTTCACCGATCATATGTTATAATTTTACTCTGCGATCTTTCACACAAAGAGCCATAGGAGACACTCAGGGAAGCTCATAATGGTACGTGCAGAGTTCACCAACCGTACCAAACAGGGACTGACTCTGAAGACTAGGCTACTACTGGCCGAAAATAATCTCTGACTCTACCGCCTACACTAGACAGTGTCACGCTTGTCAGATTTATGGTAACTTCATACTTCAAGCACTAGGTCATCTTCATCCATTGTCTTCTTCATGATCATTTGAGATGTGGGAAATGGACGTCATCGGACCCATCAACCCACCAACATCTAAAAGGCATCAGTTTATCTTAGCTATAATTGATTACTTCTCAAAATAGGCAAAAGCTATCGCTCTAAAGGAAGTAAAGACGTCTGATGCGATCAAATTTATCAAACATCATGTAATATACCTCTTTGGTGTACCTCGACAAATAGTCCACAATAATGGGACTACAATTCATCAGTCAAGCATTTCAAAAATTCTGCAATAAGTTCAAAATTTAAAGTGTATTTTCAACAACATACTATCCGAGTGTCAACGGTCTTGCAGAAGCCTTCACTAAGACCATTGAAAAACTTTTCAAAAAGTTCATCTTAAAAAGTCAATAAGACTGGGACGAGAAGTTAGGCGAATGCCTTTGGGCCTACCGCACAACAATGAGAATCACAACTAGGGCTATCCCATTTTTCTTACTGTACGAATGTGAATCTATACTTTCACTAGAAATCCAGATTCCATCTCTCCATATTGCCTTGGCAACAGAGTGACAATCGAGAATAAGCATCGATTGCGCCTCCAAGAGTTGGAAACTTTGGATGATAAATGCTTGCAAGCTCAACAACAAATCGAGCTTCATCAAGCTCGAAGTTTCAAAGCCTTTAACAAAATAGTCAAAGAGTGGATCTTTAAGAAAGGCAATCTTGTCTTAGGTGTCAGATGACCCATGGTCATGACACATAAGACCAAAAGCAAATTTCAACCCAAATGGGAGTGATCTTTTGTAGTAAAGACAGTTTACTCAAATGAAGCTTATCACCTCACAAATCCAAATGGCGACATGCTCATGATGTCGATCAATGGTAAATTCTTTAAAAAAATACCATCCATGATCAAGTTAACACCATACTGCTGATCAAATAAGTACTCTGGTTGATTGATCGGGTTTGAGTTTGGGATCCAAGATGTTTCATATAACGCCAAAGAAGAGCGTGCCCCCTCAAAAATTACATCACAGATGTACTAAACATCGAGCCATATGAATCTAAGAAACCATGATGCATGATGTAAATATTGAAGAAATGATGAAGATGAAAATGCTTATAATAGCTCTTCGAGAATGCAATGTTTCCAGTGTTCGATGATCGCAAATTCCCTCCCCAATAGAGTTGTCACAATAATGATTACCTCTAATAATTCTCGCAAGACCCGCCACCACTGTTTTTGTTTCACCATCAAAGGCAAACTTTCTATGAAAATCTCCTTCTTATTATCACTTAATACCTTTCTATAGGTATATACATTTTTGCCAGTTTTAGCCTTGTCACTCTTCTGTAGTATATAAACCCGCATCCTTACTTTCAATTTCAATTTGGAAGAATAGGTCATATTCTGAAGTCGAGAATGCTTAAACAACAGCTTTACGCACTCTTCTTCTCGATTGTTCCTCTCGATCCAAAAGGATGGCTTTTCTAGCTGACTTTTTCATATGTAATAATGGCATATTTCCAACCACCTCTATCCCCTCTTGGCGGATTGTAGCTCTGCGTCACGATATTTCAATCAAACAGTTCCTGCAACATGCAAATTGATTGAATGAGTTTATCTGATGACTTATCAAGCCAAACTCATTGAAGAAGGCTTGTAACACAGCCTACGAACTGATTGTATAAGTTTATTTTATGACTTATCAAGCCAAAATCATTGAAGAAGTCTCATAATGCATCCTATAAACTGATTAAATGAGTTTATCTGATGACTTATCAAGCCAAACTCATTGAAGAAGGTTCATGATGAACTTTTACAAAACCTTTTCAATGTTTCCACATTTATAGTAAGGCCTGACGATCGGTTGAGTGCTAGGGTCTTGATTATAAGAGAGACGGGAGAAATCCTACAGGAATTCTCTATAAAATTTTCACAGAGTTTATGCTCACCTCTTCAATCCACAGCAAGATTTTGGAGGATATCTGTGGAATAAACCCCAGAAAGTACATCATGTACTTTTTCAAAAAAAATCACTTCAAGTGACAAACAACTCAATGCCTCATGGCTAAGGATAGAGGAATATATTGTCTTTTAAGTCCAATACAAAATCATCGAAAACTCATCATTCTGAGGGAAATAGCATGGATATCCCAACTCAAATGGTAGTTGGTAAAGGCAAATCAAACCTGTTGATAACTGAGAGTTTGCTAAATATCCTGAGGGAACTAATCCCGCTTAATCCCATCATAATTCTTTACCAATTCCCTCTCATGGAATGGCAGATCTACAAAAGTTGTAGTCACTTCCTCCAAGGAATGAGTTACAGATCAATCCTTGTCATGCAAAAAACATACCTCTGACAGTAAAACTTCTACTTGTCAATCTCCTTCAATGGGATGGTAAATCTACTAAATTTGCTTAAATCGCAAAACAAATCTTTATTATGTTAAAAATCACACCTCTGACGGTAAAACTTTTACTTGTCAATCTCCTTCAATGGGATGACAAGTCCACTAAATCTTCTCAAATCGCAAAACAAATCACTATTATGTTAAAGCTCACACATATGACAGTAATGTTCTCTACTTTCTTAATGAAAATAAGAAATGTGGTTAAAATCATACCTCTATTACCTTACCCACTTTCTCAAGAGAAGTGTCAAATTTGGTTAAAATCACACACTCAGTTGCTAAGTTAATCGTTACATCTGGCACGAAAAATTGATCCATGTCATGTTAAAGCTTATAGCTCTGATAGTCATCCCCTCAATTTTCTCAATGAAAATGAGAATTACGGTTAAAATTACACCTCTTCTATTCAACTTTCTTAATGAAAGAATCCAACTTTAGTTGCTAAGTTAACTGTTACGTCTGGCAATCAAATCTAAATCGCTTTATTCTGTCTAGCTTTCCAACAAAAAGAAAACAGATATGTTTCAAAAGCAAATCAATCACTTCTTTTGAGATCAAACAATTGAAGTGACACAAATACGCTTTCTTTTATTCAAAAATAATAAGAGTGTTATAAAAGTGTTACAAAAAAAGAGTTAATCTCGCTGAGCAAGTGACTTTATTCGCTCTCTAAACTCTTGAATATCATACTGTTAAGTTTTCCTCGACAGCAGCCATTGCTTTATCCCTGAGCTCTTCTTCTATTAGGAGTTTCTCTGCGGCATGATAGGCTCAGAGGGTTCTAGCGCAGAGGATTAGATCGTGAGCTCCTGATGCAGATGACTTCTAGTTGTCTTGAGCTCCTCTATTCTCCTCTTCTCCTGCTCGAGTATTCGCTCATTGTCTTGTAGCAAGAGTTGCGCCTTGGCAATTGCTTCTCAAGCATGTGCTATTATCTCCTCCATGCCTTTGGCATTGAGCTCTGCCTTCTGAAGGTTAATCGACATATTCTGATAGGAATGCGGGTGCGAATAGGCCCGGGTTGGCCTAGGGCCCAGTCCGTCCCGGGCCACCTGGGTCGTGGCCTGGCCCAGGCCTGTCCCCAAAGCCGGGGTGTACCCAAGTTTGGGATCCTGGCCTACCGCTCGGCCGGGTCGGGCCGTATCGGCTCTAGCTGGGCCTGGTTCGGAGAGACAATGTCTCTTTTAAAAGCCGTAGGGCCAAAAAGTAATTTTCTTTACAAAAACCCCCAACGATTATATTTGGCCCAGAAATTAGCCGTTGGGGGTTTGTAATTTTTTTACAAACTCCTCCAACATTATAGTTGCTGAAAAGTTTTTGAAAAATTTTTATATTTTAACTACCTCATCCCCTTTATAAATACCCACTCTTCCCCACTTCATTTCATCACCAAAAAGTTCTCTAAAAATATCTAAAAAATCTCTTAAATTCTTCAGTGCTAAAGCTCTAAAGTTCTCTCATGTTCTCAAGTAATCAAGCTTTCTCAAGCTCTCTCAAGCTTTCTCAAGTTCTTCAAATGCTTAAGCTCCCTCAAGCTCTCTCAAGTTTCTCAAGCTCTTTAACATTTCAGTATTTATATTCTTGTCAAGTTTAATTAAAAAATGGACGCACACTCTTCCTTAGTAAGCTATAGTAATTCTTCTTCTTCTAGATATAATCGTGCTTTAGACTTGACTAGTCAAGAATGGCATGATTTGTATTTACCTTTACCAGGCACTCCAATAATTCCATTCACACAACCAGAAACACCCTCCACAGATTTTATTATTTCTTTTGATCACCTTCTAATTCACCTTCTACTTTCACTGCTGAAGTAGCAACTTTCATGGCAGAGAAAGAATCTGAAGTTTGGAAAATTTTTAAACAAGAAACTATTAATGGAGTTATGAAGGCTTTATGTAAGCTTTGCCTAATGTTTCTTATTAATTTCCTAAAAAAAAAGTGGAACTGACGCACTAAATAGGCACATTAGGATAAAACACCTACAGTACAACCACGATAAACACAAATTTTCACTTTTGATGGCATGCTAAGCACTTTTAGTTAAAATCATCAAAGAAGTAAAACTAATCTAGCTAAATATTTAATTCAAGATGAACAACTTTTTAGTTTTGCAATGAAGCATTTCCAAATTATTTTAGAACTACTCATAATCTGAATATGATCCTTCTATAAAAATACTATTAGAGCGAAACTGTTCAAGGTTGTTGAAGAAAAGAAACAAATTTTAATTGCAACTTTTCCTTCTATACACAAAGAGTTGTACTTACTTCTGATTATTGGAAAGCTCTTAATGGCTTTCATTATATAGTTGTTACTACACATTTTATTGACCCTGGCTGGATTTTAAATAAAAAATTATTGGTTTTAAAAAATTTCTTTTTTCTCATAACTATTATGAAAGTTGTTAGAGAATTTAGACTTGAATCAAAAAAAATTTCTATTTCAGTTGATAATGCTAGGAATAATACTATTGCAATTGAGCTTTTAAAAGTACATTTTAGACTGGTTTTGAGTGAAATTCTTTTTCATATTCATTGTGTATATCACATTATTAACTTGTGTGTATAGGATGGTTTAAAATATATAAATACATATATTTATAATTTAAGAAGTATTATTTTATTTATTAGAAGTAGTGGCCCAAGAAAGTAAAGTTTTAAACAAAGTTGTTCTAGTGTAGACTTACCAATTAGAAGTTTACCTCAGGACATAAGAACTCATTGAAAATCAACATATAATATATTGAGGAAGCTATTACTTTCTGACTGCAATAGATATATTTATTTCCATAGAATTGCTAGATATATTTATTTCCGATGATTATTGGAAAATTATAGAAGTACTTAGTGAATTTCTGAAAATTTTTGAAAGACTAACAAGATTTTTTCTAGATTTTATTATCCCACAACTAATTTATTTTTTATGAGTTAACTGAAATTACTGAGCTGTTTTATATATAACAAAATAATTTTTTGCTTCATGGTATTATTGCACTAATGGAAGAAAAATTCAATAAGTATTTTAAAGATTTTTCTACTATATTTTATTTTGCTACTATTATGCATCCTCGAATTAAATTTGAAGGATGTAAATATTTACTTGAAATATTTTATGAAAAATTGAATTATCCTGATTATTTCTTAGCATGGAATGATATTGAGCATTCTATAAATAATAAGTATGATTTTTATGATTCTCAATTTGAAAATAATCAATCATCCCATCCTATATCTTCATCTAGGCCTAAAAGTTTTTTATTATCTGGTTTATTATCTGTATCTAAAAGATTAAGAAGCTCAGACTCATTGAATAAGCTTCATTATTATTCTACTCATGCTATACCTCCTGAGATTGATGTTGTAACGCCCCGCCCCGTCAGGTACGGAGACGCTACTGCCATGTATATACGCAGGAAGGAATGCCATCACATTTATATGTTAAGCATCAGTACAGGTAAGAATCAGAGTACGAATGTACATAACGCATATACATTCCAACATAAGGAGTACCACTTAGAAAGTTATCACAGAACGTGATATAATATTACAGGTACATTACATCACTACTAGGTACAAAAGTAAGATTTACAACTAAAATCACCTAGAGGGGGGTGAATAGGTGACTAGCTAATCTAATGATGGATTAATGTGGAATTAAAACTATTTAAGCAAACTAAAAACTATTATGCAAAACACACCAAAGTATAACACAAGAGTGTAGCCGAATTTTCGGTGAAGGGCTCTGGACTATCTCCTCAAGATTCCTCTAGATAA
Organism: Agave tequilana; assembly: GCA_038442645.1. Classification (NCBI taxonomy): domain Eukaryota; kingdom Viridiplantae; phylum Streptophyta; class Magnoliopsida; order Asparagales; family Asparagaceae; genus Agave; species Agave tequilana. The sequence goes on along the minus strand of JAVJIF010009046.1, from coordinate 48,005 downwards.
GAGTTGAGGTGCCGTTATGGCTCTTTTGGTTGAGTACAAGAGTGAGCAAACAATCCCAAGCATATAACAATATAAGCACAAGCATTGCAAGCAAGTTAAGAATATGAACAATAAGAGCATGCAAAATATAATCACAAGTGAGAGATAGAGAGAGCAATCGCAAACACGGGAGATTTGTTTCGAAGTTTGAGCACCCTTACTCTATGTCCCCGCCTTCAACACTAGGAAGAATTTCCACTAGAATAGATCCCACCGGATCACTCAGTGCCACAACACCTACAAGGAGTTCACAGTAGAACTCTTGGACTCACTAGTCCCTCTCTTGTTCCCGCAAGAACCACACACGCAAGAACACAAGCTTGACGAGGCCGCACCTCCACACCGAGCTCTCACTAGAACTCGAAACAACGCGAACCCGTAAGTCTGCCTCCTCAAATACAAAGTAGAACTCTTTGGTGGTCACACACTTTGATCACCTAAAACACTCTCACAACAAAGACCCCTATAGGATTGATATAGCAATGGATAGCTCAAGTGTATGTGAGAAAATAAGGATTGATTTGTGGTGAAAAACTCAAGAAATAACTTTCTCAAAACACTCTTGAAAAACTCTCCTTTTGATATGAAAGTATTTGGCTCTAAAACAAGTGGAGATAAACACTTAATAAGGTAGGAAAAACTATCTTAAAAACCCACTTCAAATCTTGCTGAAAATAGTCCAAGGGAAGCCCTATTTATTGGCTCCCAAAATATGGTCATTGGAGGCCAACTCAGCAGGAAATCCAGCTGTCGATCGACCGCCCGGTCGACCGCCAACGATCGGATTTCTGATCGTTAGGAAAAGCGGTCGACCGGCCGGTCGACCGTAAACTGGTAAATGACCTAGCGGTCAGCCGCCTAGTCGACCGGGGCCATTCACAGAGAGCAGAGACTCTCTGTCGGTCGATCGTGCAATCGATCGGCCCTTGCTGTGCATGTTTGTGCACATCGGTCGACCGGAGCTGTCGATCGACTTCTGGCTTGGTCGACCGTCCGGCCGACCGGTAGAAGGCCAGTCCAACAAGGATTAAAAACTCGGTCTTTTTACCTTCAATAAATTCCCATAAATTCTCATAAATTATACAAAAATAAGTTCATTAATATACTTTGAAATACAAACATGTTTGATTAAAATAAAAATATATTACAAACATTTTAAACTATTTTTGTAATATAGAAGTTTTGCCTTAAGCAAAAATCTTTTTTTTTCAAAAATGATTTTTTTAAAACTTTTCCAAATACAAAAATAAGATATTCTAAATACTTTTGAAGCTTAGTGTGTATGGATATGATCCACTGCATATATGTGATGAAATATCTATGTTTTTGACATTAAGCTCTAAAATAAATTTTGATAAAACACATGTATATTTTGAAGCTTAAAAACCAAACCGGTATTTTTCAAAATAAAAACTCTTTTATGCAAACACATATAAATCTTGTGTGTGAGTGTATATGAACTTGATCAATCCACCAACTAATCTATCCTTTACATTTTATCTAAAAATAAAATCTTGACATTTACAAACATGACACAAGTCTTCTTGGAAATATTCTCTTAAAGGTCTTCTTCTCCTTCTTGACTTGGTCCAAAACTTTGATCCAATGAGCTAGACTTCTCTTGAGCACTTGATGCAATCTTGATGCGCGAGCTGTTGAATCAACACGTGCTAGCTCCAAAACTTGACTTCGAATCTTTTGTTGAAGATAAACACCTACTAAGATCTTGATCAAATATCTGATACTAATTAAACACAAGATCATTAGTATTATAAATATATGAGTTAACCATCATCAAAACTAGAGCGATGGGCCTTTGGGCCAACAATCTCCCCCTTTTTGATGATGACAAAACTCATAGAGTTATATATGCATGGATTAAAGTTAAGCTTCATAGAAGCTCCCCCTTAACTCATGCATAACAATAAACAAATAGATATTAATGAAGTGCATAAAACTAAACAAATATATATGCATAAACAAGGTGAGTGAAACATAAATAAATCAAGAATTCTTTTCTCCAAGAACCTTCTCCTCCTTTCTGTATAAACTTTCAAAATCCTTCTCCCTTTTTTTGTATAAACAAAATATATGCATAAACTCAATTTCTAAATATGCATATATGAACTCAAAATCATTCTCCCCCTTTTTGTCAATCATAAACAAAGGGGTGAAAAATAAATCAACAATAAAGATATATGTGCGATATGCATTCATGAAGAGGAAGACGTTAAGTTAGCTCCCCTGCATACATGCATTACATGAAGAAGGGATGACAAAACCCTAACTCACGTAAAGCATTATATACAATGTATAAGTGGAGATGTTAAGCTTCCCCTGCACACGTGTACCATATAAAGAAGAGATGTCAAGCTCCTCAAGATAAGATACACTCAACATGAATACATATATATAAGAGATGTTAAGCTCCCCTTGCTTATAGGCAATACATATCAAAACATTTTTAAAAATCACTTTAAAGACAAATTTTGAATTTTCTTAACTCAAATTTTGAGATACCACTTGTAAGTAAACAAAATTTTAAGATATCATATGATTTTTGATACCTATTGAAATTGGAAATTTTTGATACCAATTGAAATTGAAACATTTGTAAATTTTGATACCAATGAAAGTAAAAATTTTATATTTTGATACCAATTGAAATATATGGTAAATTTGATACCAAATAAAAGGTAAAACATTTTGATACCAATTGAAATCGAAACCCAATTGAAATCAAAACATATTGATACAAATTAAAGTATATTGTAAATTTTGATATTAATTAAAATGTAAAATATGAAGTATATTTTGATACCAATTGAAAATAATGCTTAAGCTTATTAAAATACCAATTGAGATACCAATTGAAATCAAGATTTAAGTCAAGCTTAGCATAAATATAATTTGTGCTTTAAACATGTAAGGATATTGTAAATCAAGCACAATAAAATCATATATATATGTGTGTGGAAATGAAAATACCAGTTGAAATTGATATTATTTGAGATTTTGAGATATATATATACAAAACAAATATGAGTATACAAAAATAGAGTTCCATGAAGTTCATGTATATAACTCATACTATCCACACTATTCATGCACATGATAAAAGATATTTAATTTGAGCATACAAGGCATGGTCGCCCATCCGTCCGCCCTTTAAGGGTTGGTAGGGGTTTTCAAAAATAAGAGTTTGAAAATATTTTGCAAAATTTGAAAACTCTACCCATTGAATAATAAATAACTAATTTAAAGTAATTTTTGAAAAACTAGTTAAAGATCCTTCAAACATGAAAACAAAACATATATATCTCATGAATCATACTAAATACATAAAAGTTGACACTCGAAATCTATAAAGCTCAAAAATTTTCTCATGAAACAAAATCACGAGTAAACAAAAATAATGTGAGTGTATAAAGGTTATGTGATTAGCATAATCATGAAAAATAGTCAATGAGGCTCAAAGCAAACATGAATTACTTTTATCAAAAATGTGTAGATTTTAAAAATTTATTTTTTCATCTAAAACAAACTTCAAGTATATGTATATTTTATCAAAACTAATAATATGCATACATATCCCAAACATAAAAGAGTCTATAACATAATTTGCATGAAGACAAGAGACTCAAGGGTATACATGTATATTTATTAGTTTTAGACAAGAATAACATATACATGAAGCAAAACATGCATAAAAATAGGCAAAACAAGTATAAATGAAGGAATCATCAAAAATAGGTTATACATGTACATGTAATGAGTACAAATGAGTAATGAAGTACAAACATATAAGAATAAAATGTTGCTCACTACTTGTACAAATATAAACACAAGTTTTAATGAAAACTACATCTAAACAAGTATACACCTCATGAAGCAAAAAAACAAAACACGTTCATAAAAACATGCTAAAAATTATTAATGTAAATGCATGTAAACTAAAATAGGAGTTTAGAGATAGTTACCAAACCATATGCACTAGTCTCTAAGTCTCCAAAACAAGGTGGTCTTCCCACTAAACTTCTTTGATAGTGATGCATCAATTGTATGTCCATCTAGCCCATGCATCCACCACCAAGGCACCAAATCTCTCACATCATGTGAGAGCCCACACCTACATCAAGCACAAAAGGTAAGAAATTTGGTACCCATTTTCTTTTGGGTCCACGAGGGTTAGCATTATTAGGAACCCAAACATTTTTATTAGCAAAATTTAAAGAATTTACCTTATCATAACAAAACTTTGCTAAATAGCCTTTGCGGCTGCAATGTGTACATCTGTACACTCTAGGATGCACATGTGAATGAGTGTGATCATGGTGTACAAAGTGTGCATATGTGTGTCGTGGGTGATGTGCATGAACATGTGAAGCTTGTTTCTTTTGAAACAAGGTTTCCAATCTATTATGATTAAATGCACAATTGCTCAAAATTGAGCTCAAATAATCTATTTTATTTTTTAAAAATTGAATCTCATTTTTATCAATAGTAGCATGAAAGGCATGGTGAGAATGAGAATCAACACTCTTTTTCTTTTAGAAATTCTTTCCTTTTGTTTTGAAACAAATTTTCTTTTCAAAGAGTTATTTTCTTCCAAAATATTTTTCTTTTCTTTTTCCACTAAAATAATTTTATTTTTCAAAGAAGTATTTCCTTCACAAAGATCATTTAATTTAGAAGTCCAGGAAATATTATCCTTTTTCAACATATCATTTTCTTTTGAAATACATGCAAATTTTTTTTAAGAGAGTCATTTTCTTTTAACAAAGAAGTGTTGTTCTTTTTCAATTTATTTTTATCCTTTTTAAGCATATCATATTTTTCAAGAAGTTGTTGACAAAAAGATTCAAGCTCATCATAAGACTTGTCAATATCTTCTTCTAGCTAGGATTCAGAGTTTACCTCAAGGGGGTTACCCCCTTGGACCATGTAGCATAAGTTGGAAGGATCACTTTCATCATCTGAGTCACTCCCTGCATAATATTGCTTTTGTTCGCCAAGGGAGACTATAGTGTTCTATACTACAAAAGCCGAATCAAAATTAGCAACCCTAAATAAATATTCATCATTTAGTGTACTCTTTAAAGTATGAATTATTTTTGCATTAGCCTCTAGATGTTTGCCATTTAAACAATATGAATTTTTAATAGTGGCAAAATAAACATGAATACCTAGGGCTTCGAGGTACAATGACATCTTAACCTTCAAAGTTTGGATGTTAAGAATATCAAAAGTGGGAGGTGATATGAAATTCATGTGTGTGTATAAATATTGTGATTAGCTAAAAATGAGGATCATTAACTCAAGCTTGTTAGACACAAATCAAGAACACCAAGCTCTGATACCAATTAAATCACCTAGAGGGGGTGAATAGGTGACTAGCTAATCTAATGATGGATTAATGCGAAATTAAAATTATTTAAGCAAACTAAAAACTATTATGAAAAATACACTAAAGTATAACACAAGAGTATAGCCGAATTCCCGGTGAAGGGCTCTGGACTATCTCCTCATGATTCCTCTAAATAAGAGTTGAGGTGCTGTTTGGCTCTCTTGGTTGAGTACAAGAGTGAGCAAACAATCCCAAGCATATAACAATATAAGCACAAGTTTATCAAGCAAGTTAAGAATATGAACAATAAGAGCATGCAAGACATAATCACAAGTGAGAGATAGAGAGCAATCACGAGCACGGGAGATTTGTTTCGAGGTTCGAGCACCCTTGCTTTACGTCTACGCCTTCAACACTATGAAGGATTTCCACTAGAATCGATCCCACCGAATCACTCGGTGCCGCAACACCTACAAGGAGTTCACACTAGAACTCTTGGACTCACTAATCCCTCTCTTGTTCCTGCAAGAACCATACACGCAAGCACACAAGCTTGTCGAGGTCGCACCTCTACACCAAGCTCTCACTAGAACTCGAAACAACGCGAACCCGCTAGTCCGCCTCCTCAAATACAAAGTAGAACTCTTTGGTGATCACAACACTTTGATCAACTAAAACACTCTCATAACAAAGATCCCTATAGGATCGATATAGCAATGGATAGCTCAAGTGTATGTAAGAAAACTAGGATTAATTTGGTGGCGAAAAACTCAAGAAATCTCTTTTTCAAAACACTCTTGAAAAACTCTCCTTTTGATATGGAAGTATTTGGCTCTAAAATAAGTGGAGATAAACACTTAATTAGGTAGGAAAAACTATCTTAAAAACCCACTTCAAATCTTGTTGAAAACAGTCTAAGGGAAGCCCTATTTATAGGCTCCAAAATATGGCCGTTGGAGGCCAACTCAACAGGAAATCCTGCTGTCGGTCGACCGGTCGGTCGACCGCCAACGGTCAAATTTTTGACCGTTAGGAAAAGCGATCGACCGGTCAGTCGACCATAAACTGGCAAATGACCTAGCGGTCGACCGTTTTGTCGATCAGGGCCATTTACAGAGAGCAGAGACTCTCCGTCGGTCGACCGTACGGTCGACCAACCCTTGCTGTGCACGTTTGTACACATAGGTCGACCATAGCAGTCGACCGACTTCTGGCTCGGTCGACTGTTCGGTCGACCGGCAGATGGCCAGTCCAAAACTTTTTAAGGATTAAAAACTCAGTCTTTTTACCTTCAATAAATTCCCATAAATTCTTATAAATTCTACAAAAATAAGTTCATTGATATACTTTGAAATACAAACATGTTTGATTAAAAAATAAAAACATATTACAAATATTTTGAACTATTTTTGTAATATAGAAGTTTTGCCTTAAATAAAAATTGTATTTTTCAAAAATAATTTTTTCAAAACTTTTCCAAATACAAAAACAAGATATTCTAAACACTTTTGAATCTTAGTGTGTATGGATATGATCCACTACACATATATGATGAAATATCTATATTTTTGATATTAAGCTCTAAAATAAGTTTTGATAAAACACATGTATATTTTGAAGCTTAAAAACCAAAACGGTATTTTTCAAAACGAAAACTTTTTATGAAAAAAATATATAAATAAATATTGTGTGTGAGTGTATATGAACTTGAGCAATCCACCAACTAATCTATCCTTTACATTTTATCTAAAAATAAAATCTTGACACTTACAAACATGACACAAGTCTTCTTGGAAATCTTCTCTTGAAGGTCTTCTTCTCCTTCTTGACTTGGTCTAAAACTTTGATCCAATGAGCTAGACTCCTCTTGAGTACTTGATGCAATCTTGATGCGCGAGCTCTTGAATCAACACGTGCTAGCTCCAAAACTTGACTTTGAATCCTTTGTTGAAGCTAAACATATACTAAGATCTTGATTAAATATCTGATATTAATTAAACACAAGATCATTAGTACTATAACTACATGAGTTAATCATCAACAAAACTAGAGCGATGGGCCTTTAGGCCAAGAACAACATGTATAATGCAAAAGATGCTCACGAGATGAAAGGGAATCCCGCAAGCTAGTAGGAAGAGTCAGGAATCGAAGGGGCTGAGACTAGACAGCCTGGTCTGAGAGGTAAGCTTGATCTTCAGGGAAGGCTCCACTTCAATCCAAGCTTCAGTATCTGAACATGCATACCCAAGGGAGTCAGAAACTCTCCAACAAGTGACATGGTGAGTGGCAAGTTTCGTGTAAAGACAAGTACGCGTGCATCGATAAATCCAAATCAAAAAGCATGCATCGAAAGCTGTGTCATGAGTACAGACATAATAAGCATGCAAAGAAAGTATAAAACTGATAAAATCGATTAAACACAAATAAATCATATATTATCGTTCTTAATATTTATTTTTATTACTCGCCCTATCTATATGTCTAGGTATGTGTAATAATATCCCATCACACATACATCCACATCTCAGTAAAATTGAGACTGTTATTGTAAACCAATAGGGTATTAATGAACAATGTTTACAGTGGGTCCCTTGCATACCCAGGACCACGACCCCAGATTGTTTCATTACTGGACTACAAAACCTATCGTGAGGCATTCAGGAGGGTCTTATAGGATGCCCTTTCAGGATGGTACCATGAGATAGGGAGCCGGCACTCTCTTTGGTCACCTTGAGTCCCTCAGGTCGAATCGAATGATTTAGTTACACAACATACCTAATACCACTATAAATACAAACATATATTGATATCTGTAAATTTCCTAACCCGATGTAAGTTGTTCTTTTTACGAGTGCAGGAGCATGTCAGGAATATCAAGTGTACATGAGTACTATCAGAAGATCATTTTAACATTCTCGTAAACTGATAATTATAAGTCAGGTATATCATGATGGATGGCAGGAGATAGTAAGCAAGTGTCAGGTGATAGCATGTCATTGGTTAACATATCAAGTGAAAGCATGTCAAGCAATAGCAAATATTAACCATCAAGCAGGTAGTTAGCAAGCAAGCGAAAATCCAAATGAAGCTAGGCAGAGCTGGAGGCATTGATCGTACACATACATTGCATATTTAATATCACATTTGTCACATTTCTATATTTATTTTATAATAAAACTTTGTTATTTGATGTATTTTCATGTCTAGTGGCGTGCATGAGAATTAAGGAAGAAAAGAGAGAGATTGACAGATTTGTCCCATTAAATATAAAAGTTCAAAAGAAAGGGGATCGATTAAAATCCAAAGGTTCTACAAGCCATTTTTTCTGAAAACTAAATATATCAGATATGATAATATCATTAAATTTCAAGAGAAAAATAGATTGTTTGAAGACCCTGTAAGATCACCTAGAGGGGGGGTGAATAGGTGATGGCTAATCTAATGGTCACTTATGAACAAATAATGCGGAATTAAAACTAAGTTGACCAAATTAAACTTCTTTTAATTGAACACTTATGTATAACACAAGAGTGTTGCCGAATTCCCCTTGCGAGGCTCTGGACAAACTCCTCTAGATTTCCCTTGAATGGGTTGAGGTGCCGCGTTGGCTCTCTTGGTTGAATACTAGTGTTAATAACAATCCCAAGCAAGTATAGCAATTATGAGCACAAAGGTATATCATGCATATAAGAGATAAAGACTATAAAGTAATGCAAGATATAAGTGAGACAAAAAGAGTAAGAGAGCAAGAGTGAGCAATCGCAAACACAAAGGGTTTGTTTCGAGGTTCGAGCACACTTGCTCTACATCCCCGCCTTCGACACACGAAGGATTTCCACTATGCACGATCCAACCGGATCTCTCCTTGGTGCCGCAACACCTACAAGCCCTCGGACTCCCAAAGTCCCTTACACACCACAAGCCCACCGGCTCGTCGAGGCCGCACCTCGTACAACAAGTCCGCACCCGAACTCAAAACACCGCGAGCACACTTGCCCGCTTCCTCAAATACAAAGAAAGATCTTGGTGATCTAAACACTTGATCACCTAACAAAAACTCTCACTACAACACTCCTATAGGATAGATATAACTATGGATGCTCAAGTGTAGTGTGAGAAATCAAGGAAAGAACTTTGATGGAAAACTCAAGAAATCACAATAAACACTCTCTTGATAAAATCCCTTTTGATAGGAAATATTGGCACTCTATTTTGTGGAGAAAACTCTGCTAAAAGAATGGAAATAACTAGACAAAAGCTCTCCTAAAATCTTAGCTCAAAACAATGACAAAAACCCCCTTTTATAGAGGCCAGAAAAATCTGACCGTTGGGCTCTGTCAGAGCTTCCGGTCGACCTGTCCGGTCGACCGCCAACGGTCAAGAATCCGACCGTTGGAGCCTCCGGTCGACCGGCCCGGTCGACCGCGCACCTGGAGCAGAGAATTACTTCTCTGTCGGTCGACCGGTGCGGTCGACCGGAATTTCCAGAGAGCAGACTCTCTGAAGCGGTCGACCGTTCTCCAGTGCACACAGGCGTGCACGTCTGTGCACGTCCGGTCGACCGACCCGGTCGACCGGCCACTGTCAGTTCTGAAAAATCAGAACTGCCAGAACCAGAAAATTTGGGATTTAAAGATTGGTCTTTTTGGCTTAATAAAAAAATCCCATAAATACTTAGAAATTCTACAAAAATAGTTTTATAATATAGAAACATGCTTGCACAAAATCAAGGCATGTTATTAAGGATTTGACTATTTTTGTAACTTGAAAATATTGGCTCATAATAAAAACTATTTTTCTAAATCAACATGTTTTTCCAAATTTTCATCAAATACAAAAACAAGATATACTTTAAGGCATAGTGTGTATGGATATGATCCACTACACAATCAAGATGAAATATCTAGTTTTTGACATAAAGCACTAAACTTGTTTTGGTTAAAGGATATGTATATAAGAGATTACCAAAACCCAAAGTAGATATTTTGTCATAAGGAAAATCTTATCAAATACAAAAACAAGATATACTTTAAAGCATAGTGTGTATGGATATGATCCACTACACAATCAAGATGAAATATCTAGTTTTTGACATAAAGCACTAAACTTGGTTTTGAAAGATATGTATATAGGTAACATCAAGAACCAAGACATGTATTTTGTCCAATGAAAAATCTTTTTCTCAAATAAAAATTCTTTTCTAAATATGAAAATCTTTTTATGAAAGCAATTCTATCAAGAGTGTGTGCGTAAGATATACTTGAGCAATCCACCAATCTATTCTATCCTTTACATTTTTATCTAAAACAAATAAAAATCTTATACCTAGATACAAGTCTTCAACTTCTTGAAGTTCCCTTGAAGGCTTCTTATCTTCTTGACTTGGTCCAAGCTTGATCCAAAGCTCCTTGGATCACCCCGTGCTAGCTCCAAATCTTGACATTTAATCCTTTGTTGAGCTTTGTACCTACTAAGATCTTGATAAAGAATCTGTCACTAATTAAACAAGATCATTAGCAAATATAACTACATGAGTTGATCATCATCAAAACTAGAGTGATAGGCCTTTGGGCCAACAATCTCCCCCTTTTTGATGATGACAAAACTCATGAAGTTATATATGCATGGATTAAAGTAAAGCTTCAAAGAAGCTCCCCCTTAACTCGTGCATTACTAGAAATAAATAGATACGACATTAAAGCACATAAATATGTATGCAAATGAATGCACAAATCTTTTTCTCAAGCTTTTATCTTTCTTATTATATTATTGCTATGCATGAGTAAAAGCACAAGTACAAAAACTCAAAATCATCTCAAAATCTTTCTCTCCCTTAAGTAAGGAACAAATACTTCTCCCCCTTAAGGAAATCATGCATATAACTCAAATACTTCTCCCCCTTTTTGTCAATCATCAACAAAGGGTTCAAAGTTCAAATCATCAAACAAATTTTCTCCCCCTTTTTGTCAAAAATAAGGAAATCAAGGAGGGTAAAATCAAATCAATCAATAAGATTTATATGCGATATACATTCATGAAGAGGAAGACGCTAAGTTAACTTCCCTACACATATGCATTACATGAAGAAGGGATGACAAGCCCTAACTCACATAACACATATTATGTAATGCATAAGAGGAGATGTGAAGCTCCCCCTACACACGTATATCATATAAAGAAGAGTTGTCAAGCTCCTCAATTTATAATATACTCAACATGAATCCATATGTAAGAGAGATGTTAAGCTCTCCTTGCATATAGGAAATACAAATCAAAAATTTTGATTATTATTATTATTCTTTTATCAAAACTAAATTTTGAACTTTTCTCAATAAAACAAATTTTGAACCAATCATAATTTGTAATTTTGATACCAATAGAAAATAGCACTTGAAGATGTGTGATATCAAGTTATCATTGCAAAATCTTTTAATGTTTCAAACATATTGATATCAATTGTAATCATATAACAAATTTGAAGTTGAGGCCTATTGATATATTGAAAGATCTAAAATAAAATCTTTTTATTTTCCATAAGCTTATGCATAGTTAATATAAGGTGTTAACTTGACTTCGCATAAATTTTTGTGCTTTAAGAATGTAAATCAATTGTAAAGCAGGCACAAGAAAATCATATATATGTATGTGAATAGATAAGACCAATTTGAAAATTAGGGCATACATATATAGGAACCAAAATGTGAGTAATATACCAATTGTAAAATTAACACTGTAAATCATGTATATACTCATAACCAAAAATTGGTAGGTTTAAAAGATAGTTATGTCTAAGCACTACCAAATTTGAAGAATAAATAACTAGTTATAAATAATTTTTGAAAAACTAGTTAAAGATCCTTCAAAAAACATGAAATCATATGTTATTCATGAATTATACTAAATACATACAAGTTTAAGCACTCATAGTCCATAAAGCTCAAATTTATCTTTTATCATAAAAGATGAGTGTTCAAAGGTTATGTAAATGATATTTTCATGAAAATAGAAAGTGAAGCATGAATCTCATGAAAATCTTATTTTTCATCTTAAAACAAATCATATATTTTCATAAAGCATTGCTAAATACATAAAGATTTAATCACTCATGGTCTATAAAGCTCAAAATATTTTGTATCATAAAGATGAGTGTTCAAAAGATCATGTAAATAGCATTCTTATGAAAATAGTCATTCAAGCTCAAAAAGATCATAAATCACATTTTGTTTTACACATATTTTAATCTTTAATACAAATCAAAAACATGAAAAATCATTTTTTTTATTTATTTAAAATACTAATCTTCATGGTATATGTATGATTTATCCAATTCTAACAATATGCATACATATCCCAAATATGAAAAGAGTCCAATATATATTGCATGAAGGCAAATGACTCAAGGGTATACATGTATATTTATTAGATTTGAATTAACACACATATACATGAAGTAAGATCAAAGATAGGCATAACAAGTATAAATGACCGAATCATCAAAACTAGCCTATACACATGCATATAGTGGATACAAATGAGCATGAAGTTCAAATATGTATGAGTCAATTGTATTTCACTATTCATATATGTATAAATGCAAGTTTTGACACATTCTACATTTAAGCATGTAAATGCCACATGAAGCACCAAAAAAAATATGAACATGCTACATGAAATTAAAAGCATGTGCATAAATGAAATAGGAGTTTAGAAATCGTTACCAACTCCAAAGCTCCTAGCATGGTGGTTGACCCACCAAAATTCCTTGATAGCGGTGCTCCAAGTATGTGTCATTTTAGTTCAAATGCACCCACCATCAAGGCACCAAATCTCTCACGTTTTGAGAGATTCCTCACCTACATCAAATACACAAGGTGGGAATTTTGGTACCCATATTTTCTTGGGTCCTATGGGGTTAGTCTTGTAAGGAACCCAAGCATTTTTATTTTTATCAAAAATAAGAACATTTAACCTTTCATAACAAAATTTTGCTAAATGGCCTTTGCGGCCACAATGTGTACATGTGTACACCTTAGCATACTTATGAGTGGGAGTGTGAGCATGATGTGCATCATAAGCATATGCATGATGTGAATGTGCATGAGTATGAGGAACTTGTTTCTTTTGAAACAAGGATTCCAATCTAGTATGATTGAATGCACATGAGCTCAAATTAGAGCTCAAATTATCAATTTTATTTTTCAAATTTTTAATCTCATTTTGATCAATGTGTGCATGAGAAGCATGATGAGATATATGAACAATTTTCTTTTCTTTTTACAAACATTTTCCTTTTCATTTTCACAAATTTTTCTTTTTAAAGATTTATTTTCTTGAAAAACAACTTCCTTTTGTTTTTCCACCAAATCAATCTTATTTTTCAAAATAGTGTTCCCTTCACATAAATCATTCAATTTTGTAAGCAAGAAAACATTCTCATTTTTTAAACTTTGTTTTCTTTTTCTAAGCATGCCATTTTATTTTCTAATGAATCTTTTTCATTAATCATGGCATCAAAATTCTTTTTCAAATTTTTATTATCCTTTTTAATCATGTCATATTTCTCAAGAATTGTTTGGCAAAATGAAGTGAGCTCATCATATGACATGTCCTCATCATCGGATTCAGAGTTTACCTCAAGGGGGTTATCCCCTTGGACCATATAGCATACGTTGGAGATGTCGCTTCCAACGTCCGAATCGCTCCCCGCATAGTATAGGTCCTTTTCGCCAAGGGAGGTGATGATGTTCGAAGCTACAAAAGCCGATTCAACATTAGAAACCCTAGATAAATAATCATCATTTAGGGTTGACTTAATAGCATGAAGGGCTTTTGCATTAGCCTCAATGTTCTTACCATTTAAGCAATATTCTTTATTAGTTGTGGCAAGATATACACTAAGGCCAAGTCCTTTGAGGCACAAAAACATCTTAACCTTCCAAATTTGGATGTTAAGAATGTCAAAGGTGGGTGGTGACATGAAGTCCATTGTGTGTACAAATCTTGTGATTAGCCTAAAAGAGGATCTTTAACTCTTAGGTTGTTAGACCCAATATCAAGAGCACTAGCTCTGATACCAATTGTAAGATCACCTAGAGGGGGGGTGAATAGGTGATGGCTAATCTAATGGTCACTTATGAACAAATAATGCGGAATTAAAACTAAGTTGACCAAATTAAACTTCTTTTAATTGAACACTTATGTATAACACAAGAGTGTTGCCGAATTCCCCTTGCGAGGCTCTGGACAAACTCCTCTAGATTCCCCTTGAATGGGTTGAGGTGCCGCGTTGGCTCTCTTGGTTGAATACTAGTGTTAATAACAATCCCAAGCAAGTATAGCAATTATGAGCACAAAGGTATATCATGCATATAAGAGATAAAGACTATAAAGTAATGCAAGATATAAGTGAGACAAAAAGAGTAAGAGAGCAAGAGTGAGCAATCGCAAACACAAAGGGTTTGTTTCGAGGTTCGAGCACACTTGCTCTACATCCCCGCCTTCGACACACGAAGGATTTCCACTATGCACGATCCAACCGGATCTCTCCTTGGTGCCGCAACACCTACAAGCCCTCGGACTCCCAAAGTCCCTTACACACCACAAGCCCACCGGCTCGTCGAGGCCGCACCTCGTACAACAAGTCCTCACCCGAACTCAAAACACCGCGAGCACACTTGCCCGCTTCCTCAAATACAAAGAAAGATCTTGGTGATCTAAACACTTGATCACCTAACAAAAACTCTCATTACAACACTCCTATAGGATAGATATAACTATGGATGCTCAAGTGTAGTGTGAGAAATCAAGGAAAGAACTTTGATGGAAAACTCAAGAAATCACAATAAACACTCTCTTGATAAAATCCCTTTTGATAGGAAATATTGGCACTCTATTTTGTGGAGAAAACTCTGCTAAAAGAATGGAAATAACTGGACAAAAGCTCTCCTAAAATCTTAGCTCAAAACAATGACAAAAACCCCCTTTTATAGAGGCCAGAAAAATCTGACCGTTGGGCTCTGTCAGAGCTTCCGGTCGACCGGTCCGGTCGACCGCCAACGGTCAAGAATCCGACCGTTGGAGCCTCCGGTCGACCGGCCCGGTCGACCGCGCACCTGGAGCAGAGAATTACTTCTCTGTCGGTCGACCGGTGCGGTCGACCGGAATTTCCAGAGAGCAGACTCTCTGAAGCGGTCGACCGTAACGGTCGACCGTTCTGCAGTGCACACAGGCGTGCACGTCTGTGCACGTCCGGTCGACCGACCCGGTCGACGGCCACTGTCAGTTCTGAAAAATCAGAACTGCCAGAACCAGAAATTTGGGATTTAAAGATTGGTCTTTTTGGCTTAATAAAAAAATCCCATAAATACTTAGAAATTCTACAAAAAATAGTTTTATAATATAGAAACATGCTTGCACAAAATCAAGGCATGTTATTAAGGATTTGACTATTTTTGTAACTTGAAAATATTGGCTCATAATAAAAACTGTTTTTCTAAATCAACATGTTTTTCCAAATTTTCATCAAATACAAAAACAAGATATACTTTAAGGCATAGTGTGCATGGATATGATCCACTACACAATCAAGATGAAATATCTAGTTTTTGACATAAAGCACTAAACTTGTTTTGGTTAAAGGATATGTATATAAGAGATTACCAAAACCCAAAGTAGATATTTTGTCATAAGAAAAATCTTATCAAATACAAAAACAAGATATACTTTAAAGCATAGTGTGTATGGATATGATCCACTACACAATCAAGATGAAATATCTAGTTTTTGACATAAAGCACTAAACTTGGTTTTGAAAGATATGTATATAGGTAACATCAAGAACCAAGACATGTATTTTGTCCAATGAAAAATCTTTTTCTCAAATAAAAATTCTTTTCTAAACATGAAAATCTTTTTATGAAAGCAATTCTATCAAGAGTGTGTGCGTAAGATATACTTGAGCAATCCACCAATCTATTCTATCCTTTACATTTTTATCTAAAATAAATAAAAATCTTATACCTAGATACAAGTCTTCAACTTCTTGAAGTCTTCCCTTGAAGGCTTCTTATCTTCTTGACTTGGTCCAAGCTTGATCCAAAGCTCCTTGGATCACCCCGTGCTAGCTCCAAATCTTGACATTTAATCCTTTGTTGAGCTTTGCACCTACTAAGATCTTGATAAAGAATCTGTCACTAATTAAACAAGATCATTAGCAAATATAACTACATGAGTTGATCATCATCAAAACTAGAGTGATAGGCCTTTGGGCCAACAGACCCTATCAGTGTTGCGGAGGATAAAGAGATAAATCGTCAAATCTAGAGCAGATATTCAAAATCTAAGAGGATAGAAAGATAGAGGATGAATCAACAGATGACCAGCACCCAGATCATGGACTTACAGCCAGGATAATGTGGCAAAAACACGGCAAAAGCAATACTTCTGTGGTGTTTTGTTTGAATCTAGGGGAGCACCAGCTCCCCCTATCTTCATACGACTTTCCGCGACCTATTTCTCCTATAAATACTTGTATACCCCGAAGGCAGAAGGGTATGACTCCAGGGGAGAACTTACAAGAGAGTTTTAAGGTTAGTATTCTTTTTTTTCCAAATGTTCATTATAGTTTTCAATGTGAGAGAAAGAATTATAAAGCAAAGATGGAGTGCTTGTAATTGATGGTGACAGCTCAATAAAGGTTCTTCTATTCTTTTCAATTTATCTCTTTTATTTTTACTTGCTTTACTTGCTTTATTTACTATCATCTGTTTTCTTTATGCCTTCCTTTTTAATCATGCCTTCTTTATAGGTTGGATTGGGGAGAGTTTCATGACAGAAAAAAGAGAGAGAAATGTATAAATTTAGAGTGACAATAGATATAATCTTCTTTAAAGATAGTTATATTAAGAGTGACAACCAATGGAACTATCCTACTTCTCTTGATTATTACTCAACTTAATTGATTGCTTGCTTTTCTTTAATTACTCCAAAGTATTTTCTTTCTTCTCTTGTTTATTTTCTTTCTTTTTAACTTAATAAGCAAAACACCAACACCATCTTCTTCTTCTACTTTCCACTTTCTTCCTAATTTAGCTTAATCTTTTCTTTTCTTTTCTTTTAAAACAAAAAAGATCTTTAATTGATGTAGTAACTTAGGAAGAAGACTTACACAACGCTTCCATCGCTGTCCCTTCCTGTGGATCATGACCCGTTAGCCCTAGGCTACACGGTAGCAATGAGGACCTAGCACTGTTCTAAACTTCTGTATTTTTTTATGTGCAGGTTTGGCTCGATCAAAATTTTGGCACTGTTGCCGGGAAGGGACGGTAAGTTTTTCTTCTTTTCGATTTACTTTAAATGGTTTAACTTTTTCTTCTCTAATTTTTTTTGTGTGCAGGGGCAAATATTTGAAAACTAAGAGCTGCAATGGACATATTGCTACTCTGTTTCTCTATTCAAGAAGGCAGAGCATCAGAGCCCATAGCTGTGGTGAACTACTAAAGGTATTTTCTTTCATGTTGCATGAAATTCAAAGATTTAGCTACTTCAGTTGACAGTTTTCCTATTTAACATATTTTGCACACTGTTCTAATCTCAATAGTAATATGGTTGCTTGTTAAAGCTAAAAAACGTTTAGACATTGCATTCTAGGCATTTGTTTAATTCGTTACATTTAGATTATTATTGAAGAGTGCTGGAGCCAAGGTACATCTGCATTGTATACAGCTTAGAAACATACTTGTATGTTATTGTTGCAATATTATTTTTGCCACACACGTACACTAAAATGAATTAAGGGCTTGTCCGATAAACAAAATAAGGTGGAGAGGTCATTACCTTTTCTTAGCCCAAAAATTATCTCCTCACTCACTAACCCAAGCCTAACTTAAAACTGAGTAGACGTTGGCCCTAGGGACATCTCAGATTCAAGAGGAGACTAACCTAAGGGGTAAGTTAATTAGAATTTGACTCTTTCCAAATTGGTGTCAAAGGTTGGGAATTAAGAGGCGTAATCTTGAAAAACAGTGGTTTGGCATAATTAGGTTCGTTGCTTAGGCACGAATATATCCCACTGGTCTCGTTCCTACCTAGTCGATTAACTTGTGATCAGATGTAACCCACGGGTCCCGATATACGTATGTCAATACTGGTATCTGGTGATGATTTAATCATCCTGATAGTCGGATTGAGGCAATTTCAACTCAAGATATTATTTCCCATTATTTATAATTTTTCTAGAATTTTGAATTTTTTTTGGGAATTATTGGAGAAGAATCTCAATTTGGGGTCGATCGGTGACATAGGCTGACTCCGGAGTTTTTAATTAACAATCGGGGATGAATTTTGAAAATCAGACTTCACAACAATGTTCAGGATGACTTCTTTTATTTTTGAGAATTTTTGAGGATTTTTCTGAATTAATAGAGTTTAATCAAATAAAATAATGCTTAAATGTTTATTCAAAAAGGAAAAAAATGAAATTAAAATAAAAATTAGAAAAAAAAAACTGGCATGTATCTCAATAACAAGCTTTGAACCCATGTGCCCTACATGTGAAATGAATGCTCTAACCACATGGCCACTTTGGCTATTATTCATTTATGGAAGCCATTCTATTTGAACATTTTTCCTTAACCTTTTTTATTCTTCCAAATAACACAACCAAAAAAAACTTTATTAATTATTTCTTCTCAGATTCGAACCATAGCCACCACCCCACACTGTAACACCCAGACCGCTTTGCCACATTGGCGTGTGGACTTAAAACCCAAGCCCATTTATTTAAACCATACTTTAACTCCCCCATCTTCTCCAACTTCCCCCACTCTCTCTAACTTCTCCTACACTTTCTCCCCCTCATTCCCACTCACACAAACTGAACCCACTACTCCTCTCACGTAGACTAACTCTCAGAGGGGCTTAGGGGTGTGTATGGTGCCTATAAAAGGGACATCTCATCATCTCAAGTCACTTGCAAAACTTCAATCTCTCCTTCTTTCTTTCACTACAATATCTCTTCCTCTTTCAAATTTTGCGAGATTCTGAAGTGCTGGACGAGGAGAAGAAGATTCAGGCTGAAGGGAAGCATTCCAGGTATTTTATTTTGCATTTTTGTAGAATTTAGTTCGTTGTGGCATTTCACCGAACACGTAGTATGCGTTACATGTTAGCTTTAATTTCACCTTATAAAACGCATGCTAAAATCACAATAAAATTTTGTAGAACACCTAGGATATGTCTCCTAATTATCATGATTTTTAATTTATTTTTAGAAATTTATTTTAATCGAAAAAAAGAGAAAAAACTGAACTGTGCTGTGCACTGCACTATGCACAGCACAGTGCAGACCAGGCCAGGTCTTGCCTGAGCCAGACCAGACCTGGGTCTGGTCGAGCTAGGCCAGGCCCAGCCGGGCCTGTTCGGGCCAGGCCAGGCCTAGCCTGGCCTTGTCGGGCTCAGCCAGACCCGACTGTGTCGGGCTCAGCCAGACCCGACTGGGTCTGGGCTCAGACCCAGTCCGGGTCTGTATACAGACTCGGGTTCGGGTCTGTTTTACAGGCCCGAACCCGGCCCCATTTAAAAAAAGAAGAAAAAAAAGAAAAAGAGAAAAAGAAAGAAAGGAAAAGGAAAA
The DNA here is from genome assembly GCA_038442645.1 of Agave tequilana. Lineage (NCBI taxonomy): Eukaryota > Viridiplantae > Streptophyta > Magnoliopsida > Asparagales > Asparagaceae > Agave > Agave tequilana. The sequence continues at coordinate 27,990 of JAVJIF010009046.1, read as the reverse complement.
GGAAAAAAGAAAAGAAATGGATAAATAAAAATATGTAGAAAATAAAATGTGTAGAATATTATTGTAGCAGGCCCAAACCCAAACCCAACACTGTAGCAAACAAACCGGTTAAGCTTCTTATTTATTTTTAATTATTTTTAGGTTTATTTTAAATTCAGAAAATTCTAAAAAATTCCAGAAAATTCACAGAAAATCACAAACTAAATTTGAAACTGTATAAAATTATTTTGATGTAATATTACTTATAATAACATGAAAATTAAATATTTTTGTAATTAATATTCAATGATAATTTATTTAAAAATGACCAATAAATTTCTAAATAGCACAAAAAATATGAAATTCATAATTCAGTAATATGTAAATATTATACATCAATTTATTATTTTATGCATATATTTTATCATGAAAAGATATTTTTAAATAGTTGCTATAAATGTAGAAATTGAATTATTTGGAAAATCAACCAACCAAAATTATAATAAATAGTAAAAATTACTTTCTTATTTAACTTATCACTGAATAAGAATATATCAAGTCTCTAATTAATTCACACAATATTTAGGCCGCGAATTTTACCCAGAGCCGGTTGCAGTTATGGGAATTCAGACTCCAATGACATCAGGTAAGTGTACACGATTCTACTCTCGTTGACTTTCATCTTGATCTTAATTCTGTCTCTTAATTATAAATCATGGTTATCACATTGCATGATCGTTAACACTATCCTGTGATCATATGTACATAACAGCTTTTCTCTTCTGATTATATGACTAATTATTCTTGTATTCTTGATACTATTACCATACCGTCTCGTGATCATGTTACATTGCCTTACATATCGTATTTGCATCTCGTTCCTGTACATAATGCATTCAATTTGCATGATTGCTTGTATGTGATAGACTGATGTGAAGATCAATGAAATCTACACTGATCATGATAAATATTTTGATCTGAATTTTGAGGATAACTGGATAATAATAAAGAAGGATTGATAGTTAAAGATTGTATATCGATTTATATTGTGATCCTGATATTACTGGAAATTAATCAAGGAAATTGACCATTATATTCTGAGTAATTGTTCGAGGATATCTTATTGGATTATGGACACACGATCATGACCGTTTTACTTTGACATTTAGATTACATGATACTGTCATCACTTGCACAACTTTGCATGTATTTTATATCACTTGCATAACTATATATTTGTCACTTGATATTGTCACTGTCTACATCGTCCCGTAATTTTGATACATTGTGTTCACTATCTAATGTTGATATTCTTGATACCGATTCATGATCCGGTGACACTTAGTAACATACCGTTTGCATTTGCATTTAATTAATAAAATTAACCAAGCTGGGGTCACTAGGGGAGACTGTAGAAGGGGAAATCCAGGGAGGTGTGCATGGAAGGGCGACCCTTATGGGTTTGGATGCCACACGTGATCTTGTTATTTATGTGCGCTCTTGTTATTACAGTTACATGATACCTGAGTACAGTGAACTGTTTCTCCCTGCTATCAGGATCCACTAACGCATCACTTGTTTGATATGCAGTTGTCCTGTGGGATGGAGCACAGGATGATTGCATTAGTTAGGGTAATAAAACATGTTAGACATATACACTTGCATCATATCCTTCATTGTCTTCAGTGATCTAGTACCTGACACGTATTTTCAAGATACTGATACTGGAGACTTATGTGACATGCATTGTCTTGACTACATGACATTCCTGGACATACCATGTTATTTTATCTTGTGATCTTGAGTTCTTGTAATCTTGTGATTATGTTACACGACAGTTACTTGTCCAGGACATCTCATGTTCATTATATAGATGTCACACCATGCATGCACGATCTTATTATACATGATCTGTCTTCCTGATTATTCCTGTTACTGTTATTACTTTCAGTTCTCGATACTGCCAAACATATTGTGCTTATATCCTACTTATTGTTACTACATTTTTATATTCTCTCTTTTATCGTTCTTTTTCCTTCGTGTACTCTTGCTAGTCCGCTTCTGATGGACTTTTATATTATTTTTCAGTATTTTGATCAGGAAGCTGGTATAGAGAGTTGTTCGTAGATCATATTCTGGTTTCGCTGTTCTCTAGTGAGTTCAGTTTTCTTCTTGACTTATTTTATTCAGATATAGTGGATAATATTGTTTATGATTCAGTTTTTCATATATGTGATTTTATCCCTGTGCTTGGTTGTATGTGCATATATGTGTGCTATCCTGCTTGTTATTGACAGCCTAAGATACTCATGGAAGAGATTTCACTCTTCGTGAGTATCTGCTGGCCATCGTCACGTACATGTATTCTGTATTTTTGGGAAGCGGGGCGTGACATCAAATTCTGAAATATATCCCCCGTGGACAGTCTAACCAGTTAGGAGTCGTCTAGGTCTAAGGTCTACCCTAACTTAGGCTAAAATTTTCTTTCTTTATTTGTTTGTTTATTTGCTTGTTTTTTGTTTTTGACATCTCTGTGATATGGATTACAACTATAATTATTTCAATGCATTGGTGATCCATACTTCACACTGACCTCTTTTGATTCGAATACTACCAACCTAGCATATTATAACTTTAACCAACCAAGTATGCCGGATTGGTCTTATCCAAATCAATACATGCCCCAGTCCCAATATTATGAACAAGACTGGAACAATCATCACTACTCTTCACAGAGTCAAGGGGGATACAATTCTCCCGAGTTATAATGTCAACCACCATTCCAACATTTAGCTTCAAATTTTTCTAGTCATGCTCAACCCATGGAAGAAAAATCTAAGTTAACTAAAGAGCATAGAAACCATGATTGAGTCCCAAGAACCAAAGCTAAAAATGATGGACTCATAATTCCCACAAAACTTTCAAATTCAGGATCCTTACTCTATTTTCAACTCCCAGAACAAGAAGAACCAATGGACTTGGAGTATGAAAAACATGATTTAGTCCAAAAATAACTTTTTCCAATCTGTAAATAGTCTAGAACCACAAATGAGTCGTTTGATCAACATAGTGAAAGACAGGAATGAGGAAAATCTGCCTAACACATTTTCGACCATTCTTGATTACCCTAGCCATATTAATAGGAACGAAGAATCATAGAGTCTTGGAGACATTAAACAAGTTTCATTTTCACCACAAAAAGCTGAACTTGACCAATATCAACCCATTGACAAATTGGTAAGTTTTCATTTCAATGAAATTGAACTTGAACATGAATGTGACCCCCGCCCCACAACTTTGTGATTCAATTTTAATTTTTGAATTTATGTTGACTTCGGTATCTTTACCCAAGTTGGACCCATTTTTTGAGCCAACATTGATTCCTATATCCATAGTTTTGAAATTGAATCACCTCTTTTGGATAATCACACTACATTGATGGAAAAAGAATGTAAAATTAAATTCGTTGATTTGGACTCAACTTTTGAACCAAAACTGACTCTTAAACCCAAAGTTGATTTTCCCGAGTTAGTAATGGTTCTCGAACCTATCACTCTTGAACCCAAGTCAACCATTCCATCAAGTCACATTCTTTTGTTGGACATAGATATAGACCATGATGACTATATAATGATTTTTCAAGACTGGTCATGTAAAGAGAATAAGTTTCATGATAGGATCTTTCATGATCCTATGAATATTAGGGATTGTAATTATGTAAATAGAAAAAAGATCAATAAAAGTGGGTTCCGTGAACCACCACATTATTTTGATTGGGTAGCAACGCTTGTCTAAATTCGACCACCACCGAAATCATCACCTTGAAGTAATATTTTCCTTTCCTTTCTTCTTTTTCATGCATACACTCATTCATACAATGAGGATAATGCATGAGATAGGTGTGTGTGTGGGGGGGGGGGGGGGTTCTAACATATCATAAGTTTTTCTTTTTATTAAAAAAATTAACATTTTCTTTACTTTTAAAAACTTTTTGAAAAGAAAAACAATATTTTAACCCATTAAGAAATAGGAGAATCATAATTAGGATTTCTTATACTTGATTAAAATAAGATTATTTGTTTGATTTCTAGGGTTAGGAAGAAAATTTAAAAAAAATAATTTAGTCTTGATTTTTACCTTGATGAAATATGCATCCTTTGCACACTTAAATATTTAGGGTTCAAAAACAAAATTCTTATGCCTTATAAAAAAAATGAAAAAGAAAAAGAAAAAGAAAAAAGATATAAAAAAAAACATCTCTGATTAAGCTGGGTATTTATGCCTCATAAAGCTTAAGTATTCACGACAAAAAGTGGTCCATATAATAAAATCCTTAGTTTTGTGGCCTTTTTTGCTCGAGTCCTTAAGTCCTTGGGGTGTTTTCTCACCCGGTGTCCTAAGACTGTTCAGTTTAGAAGTCACCGACTAAAGGCTCGTTACGCGGGCAGATTAGAAAGCTGATCGGTCACTGATACTGCATATTTATTGTCACATTCCTATATTTATTATTTAATAAACTCTATTTTTGATCCTATTTATTATCTAAATTATATCCAAGTCTTTACTAAAGGAGAGGGAAGAGAAATCAAGCCCAAAAACCCACGTAATTCTGATTTAATTTAGAATTAAATTCAAATCAAGGATCAGGGCAAATCAAAGAAGATAAAATCAGTTGAAAAATCAGTTAAATCAGATCATCACAGATCAGGTGGTTAAAGCTGAAGAGCAGAGGAGGTTTCGTCAAATCCAGGACCCAAATCTTAAAATCCAGCAGGAGATAAAAAAAAGATTTTGAAGTCAGCGACTGGCACCTCTTGGGTGTGGCCACTTGGCCATACCCAGGCCGTGAAAAAGCGGCTAAAGCTACTTTTTCACGGCCCTGTTAAAAGATAAGGGGGAGCGTTTGCTCTCCTATCTTCAGACGCTTCCCCTCGTTGCATTTCTCCTATAAATACCTGCAATCTCGAAGGTAAATTGGAACGATTCAGCAAAGAGTAGAATAGATTTTTGTATAGATTTAACCTAGGTCTTTCTATCTCTTTTAATATAATTTTTACTTTTTTTATGTAACTGAGAAGAGAGAAGAGTTTCATGGAGGAATGAGAAAAGAGCTTGTATTGAGAGTGACAGCGATGTAAGTATTAATCTTTTTTTTCATTGTTATTTAATCGAATCAAAAGTTATCTTTTGTTCTTTGTTCTTGTTTTCTTTTACTTTCCTCTAAGGTGTTTGTAATCCAGTGACTCTGATAGATTTGAGACTGCTTCGCCATTGTAAGTGCCCTTGATGGCCTATAGTGATGAACAACCATTTCATTGTTAGTTTAGCTTACCTTTTTATTCATAGTATAGATCGTTAACGGGGAAGATCCTATACGCAATGCTTGATCGCCTTCAAAGACTAGGTAAGTCGGAGCGACGGATCCAAGGTAAATGATTGCTGAAGAGGTAAGTAAGAATTTTTCGGTGTCTTTCTTCTAACTGTTAGTTTAGATTTCCACTCCAAAACCACTCTTCTTTTATCATTTTAATTCATTTCTTTTTAACTTAGTTCTTAAAACAACACCACCATATTCATCTTCCATCTTCACATCTTCCAACTTAACTTTTTCATTTTTATTTTCCTTTTCTTTTCTAAAACTGAGAAGAAATTTCTAACATATTTTTATAAACTTAAAGAAAAAAGAACTTATTTAATGCTTTCTTCGTAGTCCCTCTTTGTGGATCACGACCCACATATCCACTCGCTATAGCGGTAGTATTGACAACTTGCACGTTTCATTTTTTAAATCTAAACTATCTTTTTTTGTGCAGGTTAAAACTCAATCAAATTTTTGGCACCGTTGCGGGGAGGGACAGTAAGTTTTCATTTTTTTTGATTTACTTAATCAATTTAATCTTTTCTTCTTTGTTTTTTGTTTGTAGGGGCTGATTTCAGGAATTTAAGAGCTGCAGTTGACATATTGCTACTCTGTGCCTCAGCCCAGGAAGGCAAAGTATCAGAGCACACAATTGTTCCGCGCAAACATGACAAAAGTCATGTTTCCATGGCATTTGTTGTGAACTACTAATTGATCTATTTTCAGGTCCTTTCACAGTGCAAAATATACACATGTGTTACATTTTCTTATTAATTTATTTTGCTCACATTAAAGTGGTTGTTTGTAAATATAAAAAATAGTTTAGACTTGCATTTAGGCACATGTCTAATTCATTTATCTTTTACATTACTGTTGAAGAGGGCTGGAGCAAAGGTACGTGTGTATAACATGTAGTATAGGAACACTTTTGAATTGTTTACATTGCTTAAGTGTTGCTTTTCATATACATGTACACATTGCACTAAATTGATTTAAGGGCTTGTCCAATAAACAAGATAAGGCGGGAAAGTCATAACCCTCTCTTAGCCCACAAACAGTCTCCTCACTCACTAACACAAGTCTTACTAAAACTGAGTAGACATTGGCCCTAGGGACATCTCAGACTCAACAGGAGACTAACCTAAGAGTGAAGTTGATTAGAATTTGACTCTTGCCAAATCGATTTCAAAGGCTGGGGATTGAGAGGCAAAATCTCGAAGGCTGGTGATTTGGCTTAATTAGGCTCGTCACTTTTAAGCACGGATACCTCCCACCAATCTTACCCCTACCTGGCCGATTAACTTGTAATCAGATTCTGCAATATACCCCCGTGGACAGTCTAACCAGTGAGGAGTCATCTAGGTCTAAGGTTTACCCTAACTTAGGCTAGATATTTCTTTCTTTGTTTATTTGTTTGCTTGTTTTTTTATTTTTATTTTTGACATCTTGGTGATATGGATTATATTCACAATTATTCCTATGCATATAGTGATCCAAACTTTACCCCGACTTTTTTTGACTCGGATATTACCAACTCAGTATATCATAACTTTAACCAACTAAGTATGCCGGATTGGTCTTATCTGACTCATTATATGCCCAGTCCTAATATTATGAATAAGACTTGAACAATCATCACCACTATTCACAGAGTTAGTGGGGATAAAAATCCCCGAGTCATACGATCAGAAACCTTACCAACATCCACCTTCATATACTACTTTTCAAGATCAACCTATCGAAGAAAAATCAGATTTAGAAAAGAGTTTTGAAGTCTTCCTTGAGTCTATACATCCTAAGGACTCACAAGCCCATCAAGATTTTCAAATCCAAGATCCTTACTCCACTTTTCAAGTCCTACCATAAGAAGAACCTATGGACTCATATAGGAGTTTGAAAAACCTGATTCAGTCCGAAAATTATTTTCCCAATCTCTCAATAGATTACAAGCGCAGATGAGTCGTTTGATCAACATAGTGAATAATAGGAATGACGAAACTCTACCTAACACATGTTTGACCATTCCCAATTGCCCTAACCATATGATAAAAATCAAGAATCATGGTGTCTTGGAGACTTTAACCAAGAGTCAATTTCATCACACAAACTTGAATTTGACCAATTCCAAACCTTAGATAAATTAGCAAGTTTTTCATTCAATAAGATTAAATGTGAATGTGAATGTGACCGCAATTCATAATCTTGTGATTCAGTTCCCATCTTCGAATCTATGTTGACTCTGGTATCCTTACCCAATTTGGATAATTTCTCGAGCCAACATTTATTCCCATACCCATAGATCTAGAAATTGAATCACTAATTTTGAAAAGTCACATTCCATTGATGGAAAAGGAATGTGATTTCATTTCTTTGATTTGGTCCCAACTATTGAACCAATTCCAACTCTTGAACCTACACTTGATTTTTCCGAGTTAGTAATGGTTCTCGAACTATAACTCTAGAGCCTAAATCAATCATTCCACCAAATCACATTCTTTTGCTGGACATAAGTATAGACCATGATGACTCCGTAATGATTGTTAAAGATTGGTCATGTAAAGGGAATACGTTTCATAATAGGATCTTTCATGATCCTATTCATATTGAGAGTTATAATTATGTACATAGAAAGGAGGTCAATAAAGGTGGGTTCCGTGAACCACCACATTATCTTGATTAGGTAGCAACGCTTGTCACAATCCGACCACCACCGGAACCACCACCTTAAGGTAATATTTTCCTTCCCTTTCTTCTTTTTCATGTATTTATGCATTCATTCATACATTGAGGACAATGCGTGAGATAGGTGTAGGGGAGGGTTCTAATATAATATAAGTTTTCTTTTTATTTAAAAAGAGAAAAAATAATATTTTCTTTGCTTTTAAAAACTTTTTGAAACGACAAACAGTATTTTGACCTATTTTTTTGAGAAATTAAGTTAATTTTAAGGAATAGGAGAATCATAATTAGGATTTCTTAAATTTGGTCAAAATAAGATTCTTTGCTTGATTTCTAGGGTTAGGAAGAAAATTTGAAAAAGTAATTTAGTCTTTATTTTTACCTTGATGAAATATGCATACTTTATATACTTACACACTTAGAGTTCAAAAATAAAGATTCTTTTGCCTTATAAAAAGAAAAACAAAGAGAAAAAATATATATCAAAAATCTTCTAATTAAGCTGGGTATTTGTGCCTCATAAACACAAGTATTCACGCCTAAAAGTGGTCCATATAATAAATAAAATCCTTAGTTTTGTGACCTTATTTGCTCGAGTCCTTAAGTCTTTGGGGTGTTTTCTCACCCGATGCACTAAAACCATTTGATGTGGGAGTTACCAAAAAAGACTCATTACATGAGTAGATTAGAAAGTCTAATAGAACCAAATAATAATACCACCAAAAAATTAAAAAAATAAGGCATAAGAGTTAGAGTTAAAGAACCCCTAGTCAAAATTTCACGATCACAAAGTTGCTTATGACCTAGGATAAAATAATAAATTACATGAGAAATATAGTTTGACTCCTTACCTTGATTGATAACAAGTTTTTGAATAGAGACTAAGTTTAAAATGAAAATTTTGATTTTTCTATAACTTATAGATTACTTGAACTCTTACAATAATACTTCAAATATTTTCTCTCCTTTACAAAATATTTTTCGAAAATACTAACACTTTTTTTCTCTTTCTTTCTGGATTTTGTAGGTGTAATCCACTGAAATTCCTCATGAGACAAAACTCATCCTCCAGAAGAAACTTAGAGATTTAATAGCTTGTTGCACATGCTTAGTGCAATCACGTGACCTGTGAAAGTGGTCTAATAATTTCTTAGGTTTAATTTTTATGTTTTGCTCGAGGACGAGCAAAAGATAGGTCTGGGGTATGATCGGTTGCTGATTGATTGGTAGTGAAAAATGCATTTTTATCATAACATTTACCATCACATTTTCATATTTATTCATTTAATTCTGCACATTTATTAATATTTTGTGATTTATTGTGTGCAGGCCTCGAAATAATAAAAAGAAAAAATTAAAGCCTAAAAAGAGCCCAAAAGCCCACATTTGAAGCCCAAGTACAAAAGTGCAAATATCAATTGTCAAAGTGCAATTATGCAAGGGCTAAAGTTGCAATTATTAAAGATGAGGGAAGGATAGAATTCTACCCAACCCTAAACTCTTGCAGGATGAGCATAAAAGCCAAAGATAAGAATAAAATTCGTGGATAAAAGATTTGGGATAATTGAGATCAAGGTAACTTGATTTCTAAGTTATCTCGAAAATCCAGAATAAAGAGCTAGGATCACACTTCCAGAAGCAAGCGCCCAGATGGACGGACCAGAAGAAGTCACGCGCCAAAGCGCGTGGCCAGATTCCCTAGAAATGCCGCAATTCCACGGCAAAATCCCAGTTTTTTGCGGCACTTTGATGTTATCTGGATACCAGATTTCGTGGGCGACTTTATCCGGGACTCTTCGACCTTCTGCACCTATAAATACCCCCTGCAGTGCAACGTACAGAGTAGTCCAGCGTCCAGCAAAGGGCCAAAAGTTAGGGTTTTTAGGTTTTCTTGTAGTTTAGATTTTATTTCTTCCATTGTAAATTTTTAATTTCTTTTTGTGAAAGCTGAGAGGAGATGATGTATTCATGGAGGAAGGGATCCACTTGTACTGATGGTGACAGCCGGTGTAAGTTGTAATTTTCCACCATTGTTTAATAGTCAAATCAAAGCTTGTTTTTGTTCTTTTTATTCTATTCTTGTTTTATTGTGTCTCTATCTTTGTTCTATCATCGTTCTTCTATTTTTTATGACATTGTTTCTTTCTCTAATGTCTTGCCCACCATGAGATCCAACTGCTCCGAGAATACCTAACCAAAGAAGGAACCTTGATGGCCTATGGCGATGAACAGGTCTTCATAGTTGCTTTTTATTCCATAGTTAAGAAGGCGGACGATCCTATATGCCATGCTTGTACGCCTTCCAAGAAAAGGTAAATCATCGCAACGGTTCAAACGGTAAGCAGACTGAAGAGGTAAGTTTTCTTTTTCTTTTCTTTTCTTTTTGTAGATTAAATCACAACTTCTCCCAATTCTTTATTTGCCGACCCATTGTAAATACCACTTCCTTTCTAATTTAACTAATAAAAATAAAAACTTTAGAGAAACTTACTTAACGCTTCCATCGCAGTCCCTCCCTGAGGATCACGACCTGCATAGCCCTGCTACCGCGGATTAGAATTGAGAACTTGCACATCATATTCTTAAAACTAAAATATTATATTTTGTGTGCAGGAAAATTCAGTCAACAAATTGGCGCCGTTGCCGGGGAGGGACGGTAAGTTTATCTCTAAATAAAGAAAAAAAATTAACTAATTCTTTTATTCTTTTCTGTCTGCAGGTTTGGAGAACAGAAATACAACAGCATAAGTGGACATATTGCAACTCTGTGCCTCTGCCGTCGAAGGCAGAGCAACAGAGACTACTAGTTTGCTGCGAAAACGCGGCAATAGCCGCGGATCCGCGGCAACAGTAGAGAACTACTGATCTATCTTTTTGCAGGTGGCTGAAATTTGCAAATACTGTTTACTGCTTTGTTGATTTTGTTCTGTGATAAACCTGTATACTGCTAATTAAATCAACAGTAAAAAATTTGTTGTTAATGATAAAAATTGATTAGACGTTTGCATATTAGGCACGTGTCTTTTCAATTACTTTATTTTACTGTTGAAGAGTGCTGGAGCAAGGTACGTACGCATTTCATGTAGAGTAGGACTCATCTCTTGGTTGATTTTCTACTTTGAGTGAATCTTATCTACTTATCTTGTACACTTGCACTAATTCATCTTAAGGGCATAACCCATTAACAAGATAAGGTGGGGATTTCATCACCCTTCCTTAGCCCAAAAATCATATTCCGAGCACTCACTAACCCAAGCCTAACTAAAACTGAGTAGACGTTGGCCCTAGGGACACTCGGACTCAATTAGGAGATTATCCTAAGGGGGAACGGTGTTGGAACTTGACTCCTGCCAAATCAGTGTCTAGGAAGGGGATTGAGGGCCGAAAGCCCGAAGAGTGGTGGTTATTTAATTAAGGAACGTCTTTGACGGAAAACCTCCCACCACTCTTGCCCCGACCTGGCTGATTAACTTGTGGTCAAAGTCTACACCCTACCTCCCGTGGACAGTCTAACCAATTAGGAGTCGTCTAGGTCTAGGTCTACCCTAACTTAGGTTAGAATTTTTTTCTTTTTTGTTTGATTATTTGTTTTTTTCTCTTTGTTTGTGTTTGTGTGATATGGCATATAATAATAATTCCAATTTTAATCCATATTACACACCTAACTATTATTCGGATATTACCAACCCGGCATATCATAACTTTGACCAATCTAGTGTGCCGGAATGGTCTTATCCGAATGAATATAGCCCACACCCCCCATCTTATAACTATAATTTTCATAATAATTTCAACTCGTCACAGAGTTCATGGGGTTTTGAGTCCCCCGAGTCTAATTCTCAACCAAATTGTCCTTCATATCCATCTAGTCCCCATTCTTTCAATGATTCATACTTAGATCCCCCCATTCAGAATAGATTACCATCTATCGAGGAAATGATAAGTATGCATGAGTCCAAGCAACAATTACCATCTATCGCAGACATGATAATGCGTGAGTCCACCAACTCACAACTTCATCATGATTACACTTCCTCTTTTCAAGTCCAATCACAACATGATGCACCTATCGACTATGAAAGGATGATTGCTGCCATGACTCAGGCTAGATTAGCCCGTGATCGTGACATAGATCTGATGGTTCAATCCTTACGTTCTCACCGTTCGGCCATTTCTGATATCACAGACCACTCTCTTAGAGCCGACGAACCAAGTTGCTTTGGACAACAAGATTCTAATTCAATGCCATCATGTGAACTTGCCGAAACTTCAAATTTTGATAACTTGGCAAGTTTTTCCTTTCCTAAAATAGATCTTGAGCATGAATATGATCATGAACCCCAACTTGATGATTCAATTTTGCTTCCTGATTCAATAATGACTCCGGTGTCTCCACCTGATTTCACTTTTTCCGAGTCAACATTGGATCCTGTTCTAATTCATCATGAAATTGAATCACCCATTTTGATGATCATATTGAACTTGACCAATTTTGTAATTTTGAAAGTCCCATAGATAAATTGGCAAGTTCTCATTTTCATGAAATTGAACCCAATGAGATATGTGACCTAGATTCTCAAATCTGTGATCAAGTTCAAATTTCTGAATCATTATTGACTCCTGTTTTGTTACCCGACTTAGGTAATCTTTTAGAGTCAGTCTTGATTCCCACACCTATCATTCCTGAACTTGAATCACCAATATTGAGTCACATTCCACTGTGGGAGGATTATTGTGGACTTGAGCTTCAACTTATTGATTTGGACCCACTTCCTGAACCTAGCCCGACTCCTGAACCATTACTTGATTTAAGTTTCTTTCCTGAGTCGGTATTCGTTCCCGTACATCCCATGTCTAAGTCAAGCATTCCATCTTTTCACACTCCATTTTGGGACAAGGCGGTTGACACAATTGACTCTGAAAATAATTATGAATTATGGAAATTTGATGGGGTGGAATTTTTAAAAAATGTTAACACAGACATCATTTTAGTGGGTTATACAAAAAAGATTTCTGGTGGGTTTCCCCGAATTCCACAAAAAGTAGATTGGGCAGTATTTCGTGGACCAATTAGACCACCACCGGAACCACCACCTTAAGGTAACTTCTGACTTCCCTTGTTCTTTTTCATGCATATATGCATTCATTCATACATTGAGGACAATGCATGAGATAAGTGTGGGGGTGGGCTTTACTAACATACTAACATAGGTAGAAACTAACAAAAATTTGCTAATAAAAAAAAATATTTAAAAAAAATGTTATAAAGAGGACAATATTTTGACTTATCTTTTGAAAGAAATCTAAGTTAGTTTTAAGAATTACGAAAATCATGATTAGGATTTCTAAAAACTTGGTCAAAATAAATAAATTGTTGAATTTTTAGGTATAGGAGGAAAAATTGAATAAGTAGTTAGTCTTAATTTTTACCTTAATGAAATGTGCATACCTAATGCATATCTAGGATTCTAAGACAAAGACCCTTGTGCCTCATTAAAAAAAATTATAAAAAAAAAATTTTCACCAATTAAGCTGGATACATGTGCCTCAAGAAGCCTTGATACTTTCACAAAAGAAAATTAGATGAGTTATACATATTAAAAAAAAATTATTAACACATCTAATAATTAATTAGTTAGGTATGAGGGCCTCAAGAAGCCTTGATGCTTACACGAAAGAAAATTAGATGAAGTTATAAAAATAATAAAGAGGCATGAGAGTCCAAGTTAAGGAATTCCTAGTATAAATTCATAAGGATGCATATGATTTTTGGTAACGAAAAAGACTATATTAGAAGTTCAATTTTGACCCTTACCTAAAATGAAAACAATTTACTTTATAAAGACTAAGTCTAAGAATGAATAAAAGTGAGGATCCTAAAACTTATAGACTACTTAGTCTCTTCAAATATAATTCAAATATTTTTCTTTTTATGGATTTTGTGGGTGTAATCCGCTGAAAACCCTCACGAGACAACACTCGTCCTCTAGGGTAACCTAGGGGTTTAACGGCTTGTTGCACACGCTAAGTGCAACCGTGATTCCTACGAAAGTGAGTTAGGTTAGATTAATTTTTCTTTTCTTTTTCTTTTTCTTTGTTTTTACTCGAGGACGAGCAAAAAGATAAGTGTGGGGGTGTGATTGGTAGTGAAAAATGCATTTTTATCATAACATTTACCATCACATTTTCATATTTATTCATTTAATTCTGCACATTTATTAATATTTTGTGATTTATTGTGTGCAGGCCTCGAAATAATAAAAAGAAAGAATTAAAGCCTAAAAAGAGCCCAAAAGCCCACATTTGAAGCCCAAGTGCAAAAGTGCAAATATCAATTGTCAAGTGCAATTATGCAAGAGCTAAAGTTGCAATTATTAAAGATGAGGGAAGGATAGAATTCTACCCAACCCTAAACTCTTGCAGGATGACCATAAAAGCCAAAGATAAGAAAGAAATTCGTGGATAAAAGATTTGGGATAATTGAGATCAAGGTAACTTGATTTCTAAGTTATCTCAAAAATCCAGAATAAAGAGCCAGGATCACACTTTCAGAAGCAAGCGCCCAGATGGACGGACCAGAAGAAGCCACGCGCCAAAGCGCGTGGCCAGATTCCCTAGAAATGTCGCAATTCCACGGCAAAATCCCAGTTTTTGCGGCACTTTGATGTTATCTGGATACCAGATTTCGTGGGTGACTTTATCCGGGACTCTTTGACCTTCTGCACCTATAAATACCCCCTGCAGTGCAACGTACAGAGTAGTCCAGCGTCCAGCAAAGGGCCAAAAGTTAGGGTTTTTAGGTTTTCTTGTAGTTTAGATTTTATTTCTTCCATTGTAAATTTTTATTTTCTTTTTGTGAAAGCTGAGAGGAGATGATGTATTCATGGAGGAAGGGATCCACTTGTACTGATGGTGACAGCCGGTGTAAGTTGTAATTTTCCACCATTGTTTAATAGTCAAATCAAAGCTTGTTTTTGTTCTTTTATTCTATTCTTGTTTTATTGTGTCTCTATCTTTGTTCTATCATCGTTCTTCTATTTTTTATGACATTGTTTCTTTCTCTAATGTCTTGCCCACCATGAGATCCAACTGCTCCGAGAATACCTAACCAAAGAAGGAACCTTGATGGCCTATGGCGATGAACAGGTCTTCATAGTTGCTTTTTATTCCATAGTTAAGAAGGCGGACGATCCTATATGCCATGCTTGTACGCCTTCCAAGAAAAGGTAAATCATCGCAACGGTTCAAACGGTAAGCAGACTAAAGAGGTAAGTTTTCTTTATCTTTTCTTTTCTTTTGTAGATTAAATCACAACTTCTCCCAATTCTTTATTTGCCGACCCATTGTAAATACCACTTCCTTTCTAATTTAACTAATAAAATAAAAACTTTAGAGAAACTTACTTAACGCTTCCATCGCAGTCCCTCCCTGAGGATCACGACCCGCATAGCCCTGCTACCGCGGATTAGAATTGAGAACTTGCACATCATATTCTTAAAACTAAAATATTATATTTTGTGTGCAGGAAATCTCAGTCAACACTGATACTACTTTATTGTCACATTCTCATATTTATTGTTTAATAAAATATATTTTTAATACTATTTATTGTCTAAATTATATGCAAGCCTTTACTAAAGGAGAAGGAAGAGAAACCAAGCCCAAAACCCACCTAAATTCTGATTTAATTTAGAATTAAATTCAAATCAAGAATCAGAGCATATCAGGGAAAAATTAAAAGAAGATAAAATCAGTTGAAAAATCAGTTAAATAAGATCTTCACAAATCAAGTGGTTAAAGCCGAAGATTAAAGGAGGTTTCATCAAATCCAGAACCCAAATCTGAAAATCCAGCAGGAGATAAAAAAGGATTTTGAAGTTAGCGAGTGGCACCCCGGGTGTTGCCACCTGGCCACACCCAGGTCGCAAAAATGTGGCTGATTGAGTTGAAACCTGCACACAAAATACAGAATTTCAGAACTAAGAATGAAAAGTGCAAGTTGCTCAATTCTACCGCAATAGTAAGTGGCTATGCGGGTCGTGATCCACAAGGAGGGACTAGCGATAGAAGCTTTTTAGTAAGTTCTCTTTTATGTTACAAAGAATGGTTAAAGTTCTTCTTTTAGTTCTTAAAAAAAAAGTGAAAAAGAGTTAAAGTTAAATTAGGAAGAAGGTGGTAGATTAAGAAAATGGAAAAATAAGAAGTGATATGTACAAAGAAAATGAAAGAGTGAAAGTAGAAGTTGGTGTTCTTGGTGCTCTAAACTAAATGATTAAAAGAAAAGAAGCTAAAAAGAATTACTTACTTCTTTTGGCCAAGTACCTACCTTGAATCTTTTGCAATGATGTTACCTTGAAGCAAGGCGATCAACGTATAGCCCATAAGAGTTGATTCTCATTCCCTCCACATTATATCATTAAGACGTTGCAAGTATGAAGTGATATAGAATGAAACTCAAAATCCATCGTCATGAGCTATCGGTGGCACTCGCAAAGGCAAGGCTCTTTCGATGCTTTAGACTCACTTGGATAGCAATTATACCAAAAGAAGAAAAGTAGAGAAGAAGAAGAAGAACACAAAAACAAAGTACAAAAGGGAACTACAGATTCGATTTTATAACAATAAGAGAAAAGATGGAAATCTTACACTGGTGTCACTCTCAGCACAAGCTTCGTTCTCGTTCTCCTATGAAACTCTGATCTCCTCTGATTTACATAAATTAAAACTAAAAATTACATAAAAAACAAAAAACTACACTACAAAGATTGAAAAACTAGACTAAATCCTATCTCTGCAAGGTCATCACATTTTCAGTGAAAATCCTGCCCTTTTATAGGCAAAAACCCAGAGGGGAGAGGTGTGAGAAGATAGGGGGAGTAAACGCTCCCCCTAACTCACTAATCAAGCCACGAAAACGCGGCTTTGGCCGCATTTCTGCGGCTAGGGTGTGGCCACCTGGCCACACCCTGTTGGTGGTGCTCCCCGGCTTCTCGATTTGTCTTTATCTTCAGCTGGATTTGCAGTTTAAGTCCGGAATTTTGACAAAATGGCCTTTGATCCTTGGCTTCAACCGATCGATTTGTAGGGATTTATTCTAACTGATTTTCAACCGATCTGAACCAACCTGATCTACCCTGATTTACTGAGTTCGAATTAATTCTGATTTAATTCAGAATTTGATGGGCTTTGGGCTCATTTCTCTTCACTCTCCTTTAGGAATGGGCCTGCAAATAAATTAACATTTAATTGGAAAAAGCAGAGTTTATTCTATAAAAGTATGAGAATATGATAATAAATGTGCAATATTAGTGACCAATCACACCTCCATACCTATCTTTTGCTCGTCCTCGAGCAAAACAACTAAACTATATCAAGAATTATTAGACCACTTTCCCAGGTCACGCGATTGCACTGAGCATGTGCAACAAGCCGTTAAACCTCTAGGTTTCCCCTAGAGGACGAGTTTTGTCTCGTAAGGGTTTTCAGTGGATTACACCCACAAAATCCATAAAGAAAGAGAAACAATGAGTTAGTATTTTCGAAAAGCATTTTGAAAGAGAAAAATATTTGAAATATAATTGTAAGATTTAAGTAATCTATAAGTTATAGGAAAACTAAATTTTTCATTCCTAAACTTAGTCTCTATTCAAAAAATTTTTATCAATAAAAGTAAGGAGTCAAATTATACTTCTTATTTAGTCTATTACTTTACCATAAGTCATATGCACCTTGTGACCGTGAAAATTTTTACTAAGGGTTCATTAACTCTAACTCTTATGCCTTATTTATTTATATATATATTTTTGTGGTATTATTCCTTAGTTCTATTAGGCTTTCTAATCTGCCCATGTAACGAGCCTTTAATCGATGACTCCCAAACAAACGGTCTTAGGGCACCAGGTAAGAAAACACCCCAAGGACTTAAGGACTCGAGCAAACAAGGCCACAAAACTAAGAATTTTATTATATGAACCCCTTTTAGGCGTGAATACTTCTGCTTTATTAGGCACAAATACCCAGCTTAATCAGAGGATTTATATATATATATATTTTTGAACTATCTAATCATCTTTCGCATAAATACTAAGGCTTGCTTAGGCCAAAGTACCTAACTAATCAATAATTAGATTTGTTCATCTTTCATAGATATTTTTTTCTTTATTTATATATAAGGCATAAGAATCTTTGTTTTTGAACCCTAAGTGTGTAAGCGTATGAAGTATGCATATTTCATTAAGGTAAAGATCAAGACTAAATTACTTTGATAATTATCTTCCTAACCCTAAAAATCAAACAAATAATCTTATTTTGACCAAATTTAAGAAATCCTAATTTTGATTTTCCTATTCCTTAAAATTGACTTAATTTCTTACAAAAAATATGTCAAAATATTGTTTCTATTTTCAAAAAGTTTTTAAAAGTAAAGAATTTTTTTTAATAGAAGAAAAAAAACCTAAGTTATGTTAGATCCTCCCCCACACCTATCTCATGCATTGTCCTCAATGTATGAATTAATGCATAGATGCATGAAAAAGAAAACAGGGAAGGAAAATACTACCTTAAGGTGGTGGTTCCGGTGGTGGTCTGATTGGTCCACGAAATGCGGCCCAATCGACTTTGCATGGAGTTTGGAGGAACCCACCGAAATCTCTCTAATATAACCCATTAAAATGATGTATCCATAAAGGATTTTTATTAAAAATTTAACCCCATCTAATTTCCAAATTCCATAATTAATTTCAGAGTCAAATTTGTCAACCGCCTTGTCCCAAAATGGAGTGTGAAAAGATAGAATGATTGACTTGGACTTAGGAAGTACGGGAACTAATACCGACTCAGGAAGGTGACTTAAGTCAAGCAAAGGTTCAGGAGTCGAGATTGGTTCAGGAAGTGGGTCCAAATCAAGAAGTTGAAACTCAAGTCCACATTCATTTTCCAACAATGGAATGTGACTAAATATTGGTGATTCAAGTTCAAGAATGATAGGTGTGGAATCAAAACTGACTCTAAAATATTACTCAAATTGGGTAAGTCAATATTGATTCGGGAATTTAAACTGGATCACAAATTTGAGAATCTAGATCACATTTCTTATTGAGTTCAATGTCATAAAAATGAGAACTTGCCAATTTATCAATGGGACTTTCAAAATTATAAAATTGGTCAAGTTCAATATGATGATCATCAAAGATGGGTGATTCAATTTCATTATGAATTGGCACAAGATCCAATGTTGACTCTAGAAAAAGATTGAAATCAGGTGAAGACACCGGAGTCATAATTGAATCAGGAGGTAGAATTGAATCACTAAGTTGAGATTCATGATCATATTCATTTTCAAGTTCAATTTCAGGAAAGGGATAACTTGCCAAACTGTCGATGTCACTTTCAAATTTTGGAGTTTGGGGAAGTTCAAATGATTATGCTGAGATGGAACCTTCTATTCCAAAACAACATGACTCTTCAACTCTAACAGAATGGTTACTGACATCAGAACTGGCCAAACGGTGAGAACGTAGAGTTTGGACCATCATATCGATGTCATGATTACGAGCGTTTTGAGCCTGAGTCATAACTTCAAGCATCTTTTCATAGTTGATAGGTTCATCGTTTTGTTGAAAAGATGAAGTGTTATTTTGAAATTGGTGGTGAAATTGTGAGTCCATCAGATTTTGTGATTGTTGTTTGGACTCACGCATACTCATTTCCAAAATTGATGGTTTTCTATTTTGGACTAGTGGAACTGAGTATGAATCTTGAAAATATTGTGGACAAGGTGGATAAGGAGGACAAGTTGGTTGAAAATTGAATTCGGGGGTGGTGAATCCCCACTGACTCTGTGAAGAGTTAAAATTATTCTGGAAATTATAGTCATAAGTGTTGGCCCAAGAGGTTACACTCTCCAATCGTTTTGTGTTTTGATGATGACAAACCAAATTAGTGCTATTTGGTACTAACAAGTTTGTTAAGATAAGTTTCAGGTTTGTACCATGTTTAGAGACCATTCGCTTAGCTATTGCAAGAACTTCTAAGTTCCACAAAGTAAGGAAGGCAAATTGCACATCAAGGAAGGATCATAGAAGAGAAGGCACTAGCAAGGCATTGGATGGCTCAAAGACTTGAAGATAGCACAAGAAGTCTTCATGTAATTTGTTTTTCAGTTTATAGTATGTTAAAGAATAGTGGATAGGTTTGAAGCTCTATCACACACGTTTTTGCGCACATGCTCATTCCAAAATAATTTCTTATAAATTATACAAAAATATTTTGCATACAAGTTTTTGCCTACAAATACATCTTTATGTTTAATTCTATTCCCTGTTCAAAAGTATTTTTGTTAAAATCAAAATCCTCTTTATTTTCTTTTCCAAAAATGATTTTTGACCTGATCCGGTCGACCGGGACAGTCGACCGAGTCTGTGTCAGTCTGGTCAGGTCGACCGGACCAGTCGACCGCAGTTCTGGCAGAGGCACGTATCAGTGTGCATGTCTGCCAGTCGACCGGAGCGGTCGACCGAGATATTGTTTTTGCTCACAGGTTTTCTCAGTCGACCGGGTCGGTCGACCGCTAGCCTATAACGGTCAAATTTTTGATCTACCGGTCGACCGGCCCAGTCGACCGATGTATCCGTTGAACAGTAACGGGCAGATTTTAAGTGAGCTGTTTATTTTTGTCTTTTGTGCTTAAAAATTCGTTTAAGGATATATTTTGATCTAATTACCTCCTAAACATCAGTAATTATGTTTTATCCCTAAACCCTAGCCCTCTCCTATAAATAGGGGTGTTTGGGGAGAGATTGGTAACAACAATTTTTGCTACAAAATTCAAAAGTTTAAGGCTTTCAAAAGAGACTTGTTTCTTGGTTTTTGTGCTGAATTTCTCACTGATTTTCTGAAGGGTTTTCAAATACTCTCTGATTTAATTTTCTTTCTTCACTTACAACAAGAGCTTCATTCCTACTCAATATTCTCTAAGGACCTTTGTAAGGGAAGAGATATTTGAAAGAGAGAGTTTGTGGTCTTTTGACTACCAAGGAAATTACTTGTTCTTGAGATTGTAGGAGTTGGGTACTCCATTGTATTTGAGATCTTTGTGATAGTGGAAGTGGTCGGAATCCTTCTGGGGAAGGCGGGGAGTAGAGCTGGGTGCTCGAATCTCGATAACATATCCTTGTGTTTGCGATTGGTTTACATTCTTGCAATTCTTGCTCTACTTTGCTTGCACTTATTACTTGCTCATCATATTCATTGTCATACTTACTTGCTTGTATTCATCTTGTGATTCTTGATTGTGATTGTTGTAGCTTTAAATTTTTTTTTGCCCTTTGATTAGCATTGTCACCTATTCACCCCCCCCTCTAGGTGACTTTTCAATTGGTATCAGAGCTTGGACTCTAGGTTTGGCTTAACATCCATAGAGAGATCCTTAAAATTTTGCTAATCAACATTTTCATTCATCCATTCATCACTAGTAAACATGGCCGACAACATTAAATCCCCACCTAAATTTGATGGCCTCAATTTCCTAATTTGGAAGGTTAGGATGACTATATTTTTGCAATCTTTGGGTAGCTTAGTAGCCAAGTCCTTGACCAAACCCTATGAAGCACCCGATGGTGATGAGAGCACTTGGACCGACCTTGACTTTAAATTATATGAGGCTAACTCCAAGGCCCAAAACTCCCTATTGACCGCCTTGAATGAGGATGACCTTACACGGGTAATTCATTGCCAATCCGCCTATGAGATTTGGCAACACTTATTGGTCACACACGAGGGGACTTCACAAGTCAAGAGAGCTAAGATAGATCTCTTGAGATCCCAATATGAGTCATTTAAAATGCTTGATGATGAGTCTATTGATAGTATGGCTACAAGGTTTACTAAAATCACTAATGGTCTTTCTTCCTTAGGTGATGACATCTCCAACGATCAAAAGGTGCGAAAAGTAATTCGGGCTCTTCCTTCATCATGGGAGATCAAGGCCACCACCTTGAAGGAGTTGAACAACAAGGACGAGATGGACCTCATTAGTCTCATTGGGAACCTAAAGACCCATGAGATGGAGAAGAAGGCAAGAGAAGAGGCCACTACTTCAAAGAAGAAATCCATAGCCTTCAAGACTTCATCCACCAATGATGACGATGAAGATGACGAGGAAGAAGATGAGGAGCTAACTCTACTTGTGCGGAATGTCAAGAGGTTGTACCGAAAGAACAAGTTCAACTTTCGGAGAAAATTCGAAGGCAAAGAGGAGCGGAGGATCATATGCTACAATTGCCGCAAACCCGGACATATCATGGCGGATTGTCCGGAGTTCAAGAAGAAAATGACTTCCTCCTTCAAGCCAAAGAAGCCGGAGGAAAAGAAAGCTTACAAAGCTACGTGGAATTCGAAAAGCGAGTCCGAAGAGGAGGTGGATCAAGCTAATATGTGTTTCATGGCAAACACACCCAAGGTAACCCCTCAATCCCTTGATGATGAAGATGATGATGTAAGTAAGGAAGTTCTAGTGCATGCTTTTGTAGAACTTTCTGAAACTTATGATAACAAGAAACTTGAATGCATAAAATTACAAAAAGAAGTTGCTTTTCTTAAGAATCAACTTGCCATTGTTTCTAAAAAAAAAAGATGATATTTCTTCTAATTTCATTTCCGTGCAAAAAGAATTTTGTGCCTACAAGAGTACTTGTAAGGCAAAATCTCCTATTATTGATGAAAAAGAAATTTCTTCTTTTAAATCCAAAATGAATGATTTTGAAAAAGTTTTAAATGATTGTGCTTTCAATACTAAGAAACTTGAGAACATGTTTTCTAAAAAGCACACTTCACATGCTAAAATTTCACAAGATAAAAATTCTCATGCTAGCACCTCTCATGCTCATGCTCACAATGCTCATGCTCACAAATCACACACCCATTATGCTTTTAAATATGGTAGAGTATATAGATGCACATATTGTGGTAAAAATGGACATTTAGCTAAGTTTTGCTATGATCAACTAAATAGAACAAATAATCTTGTTTGGGTTCATGACACTAACCCTAGAGGACCCAAGAAAGTGTGGGTACCAAAATCAAGTCTTAAATTGTTTGATGTAGGTACACACCAAAGCTCCAAGACGTAGGGAGCGGTGGTACCTTGATAGTGGTTGTTCAATACACATGACATGGGACATCAACAACTTCACAACCCTATCAAGGTACATGGAAGGTGGCACCGTCACCTTCGGGGATGACTCCAAAGGAACTATCATCGGTATAGGTAACATTCAAATTGGTGCATCTCCTATTATTGAGAATGTTGTTTTAGTAGATGGTTTAAAACATAATTTGCTTAGCATTAGTCAACTTTGTGATCGTGGACTTAAAGTTGTTTTTGATGATACTTCTTGCAAGATTTTTGATGTTAAATCTAATGATTGTATTCTTACCGGTTTTCGTGATAATAATGTTTATATTATTGACATGCTTAATTTAGATTGTTCTACTAAATGCTTAAATACTTTTGATGAAAATTCTTGGCTTTGGCATAGAAGATTAGGACATGCATCTTTTGACCATATCTCTAGGATTAATTCAAAGGAATTGGTGAAGGGTATACCTTACTTGAATTTTGAGAAAGACCGCATTTGTAGTGCGTGCCAACTTGGGAAACAAACCAAGTCTTCCTTTAAACCAATCAAGGATATCATGTCAACTAGGCCTTTAGAATTAATTCATATGGATCTTTTTGGACCAACTAAAACTAAGAGTTTAAATGGAAGTAGATTTGCATTTGTTTTGGTTGATGATTTCTCCCGTTTTACTTGGGTTTTCTTTTTACAAAATAAAGATCAAACTTTTTCCCATTTTAAGATTTTTCGAAAAAGAGTTGAAAAAGAAAAGGGTTTTCCGATTTTGAGAATAAGGAGTGATAGAGGTGGTGAGTTTGTTAACCAACTCTTCATGACTTATTGTGATGAAAAGGGAATTAAGCATGAAATGTCTTGTCCTAGAACTCCACAACAAAATGGAGCAGTAGAAAGGAAAAATAGAACTCTTCAAGAGATGGCTAGGACTATGATTAGTGAATATGACCTCCCTCAATATTTATGGGCCGAGGCCGTAAACACCGCATGCTATATATCGAATCGTATTTATTTATGCAAAAATTCTTCAAAAACTTCTTTTGAAATGTATCATTCTAGAAAACCAAATGTTGCATATTTTAAAGTTTTTGGATGCAAGTGTTTTGTTTTGAATACTAAGGATAATTTGGGTAAATTTGATGCTAAGGCTTATGAGGCTATCTTTGTTGGATATTCCTCTACTAGCAAAGCAAATAGAGTTTTCATTAGATCTTCTCAAACCATTGAAGAATCCATGCATGTTAAGTTTGAAGAATCTAATGTGTTTGTTGAGAATGTTGTAGAGTTTGAACCATTAGGTGAAAACATGGAGAGACTATCCTTGAAGGACTCACCCGCTCAAGAAGAAAAGCAAGAATCTATAGGTGAAGTTCAAGAGGATAAGGAGGAAAGCACTCAACCGCTTCCTAAAGCTTGGAGATACGCTACAAATCATCCTAAGGAGCTCATCTTGGGTGATGCATCTAAAGGAGTCACAACGCGCTCCAAACTCCATGACCTCTGTGGTAACTTTGCTTTCATTTCTCTTTTTGAACCAAAAGGCATTCTCGAAGCCGAGACGGACCCATATTGGTTGCTTGCCATGCAAGAGGAACTCAATCAATTTGAGAGCAACCAAGTTTGGCACCTTGTTCCTAAGCCCCACGATAGACCAATAATTGGTACTAAGTGGATCTTTAGAAACAAGATGGATGAGTCTAGAAATGTCATTAGGAATAAAGCTAGGTTAGTGGCCCAAGGTTACACTCAAGTTGAGGGAATTGACTTTGAGGAGACCTTTGCACCCGTAGCACGGCTTGAAGCCATACGGATGACACTAGCTTTTGCATGTTTTAAAAATTTTAAACTTTTTCAAATGGATGTAAAAAGTGCATTTTTAAATGGTTTTATTAATGAAGAAGTTTATGTTTCTCAACCTCCCGGTTTTGTTGATCATGTTCATCCCGATTTTGTTTTTAAACTTGATAAAGCTTTGTATGGATTGAAACAAGCTCCAAGAGCTTGGTATGAAAGGCTTTCTAGTTTTCTCATTTCAAATGATTTTATTAAAGGCAAAGTAGACACAACTCTTTTTACTAAGTATGTTGATAATGATATTTTAATTGTGCAAATATATGTTGATGATATAATTTTTGGATCTACTAATGAGCTTTTATGCAAGGATTTTGAGAAAGTCATGCAACTTGAATTTGAAATGTCTTCAATGGGTGAGCTCAATTTCTTCCTTGGACTCCAAATCAAGCAATTGCAAGACGGAACCTTCATTAACCAAGCCAAGTACGCAAAGGAGCTAGTAAAGAAGTTTGGGCTTGAAGGATCAAAGGCTTGCAACACTCCAATGGCAACTACAACCAAGCTTGATAAGGACGAACAAGGTAAAAATGTTGATATTAAATTATATAGAAGCATGATAGGAAGTCTTTTATATTTGACGGCAAGTAGGCCGGATATCATGTTTAGTGTGTGTCTTTGTGCTAGATTTCAATCGTGTCCTAAAGAGTCTCATCTTATTGCGGTAAAACGCATTATTCGTTATATTAAGGGCACTATTGGAATGGGTCTTTGGTATCCGAAAACTAGAGATTTTTCAATGACTAGCTATTCGGATGCCGACTATGCGGGTTGTAGAGTAGATAGAAAGAGTACTAGTGGGACATGTCAATTTCTTGGTAATTGTCTTGTTTCATGGTCCTCTAGGAAACAAAATTCCGTAGCTCTCTCAACCGCCGAGGCGGAGTATGTTGTCGCGGGGGCTTGTTGTGCACAAGTCCTTTGGATGAAACATACTCTCCTTGATTTTGATTTGCACTTTGATCATATAAAATATTTTGTGATAATACTAGTACTATACACATGACCAAAAATGCAAATCAACATAGTAAGACCAAGCACATTGAGATTAGATATCACTTTCTTAGAGATCATTTTGAGAAAGGTGATATAGATATTGATTATGTTTCCACGGATTTACAACTAGCCGATATTTTCACTAAACCTCTTGATTTTGCTAGATTTTCGTTTATCTGTGGAGAACTTAATGTTTGTATTATTGAATAGACATGTTTTTCATAACCCTTTTTGATGTATGACAAAAAGGGGGAGAATAAGTTTACATGACAAAAATAAGTTCATTTGGTCTTGGTTCCATATGAATTTATATGCTTTAATTTTAAAGATTTGTTTTATGAGTTTTATGTTTATGTATGTATGAGTTTTTGAATTCATGTATTTTGAGAATTCTTGTGTTTTAGTTGTTTTGGTATTTTTGGTATCAAGAGCAATTTTTGTGTTTTATATTAGTTTCAATAATTGGTGCATCATTTCAATTATTGGTATCTAGAGCATATTCTTGTGTTTTATGTATAGCATAATTTGAGGGGGAGTTTTCTCCTCCCTATATTTTTGTTCATAGCCTATTTGTTTTGTCATCATCAAAAAGGGGGAGATTGTTGGCCCAAGAGGTTACACTCTCCAATTGTTTTTGTTTTGATGATGACAAACCAAATTAGTGCTATTTGGTACTAACAAGTTTGTTAAGATAAGTTTCAGGTTTGTACCATGTTTAGAGACCATTCGCTTAGCTATTGCAAGAACTTCTAAGTTCCACAAAGTAAGGAAGGCAAACTGCACATCAAGGAAGGATCATAGAAGAGAAGGCACTAGCAAGGCATTGGATGACTCAAAGACTTGAAGATAGTACAAGAAGTCTTCATGTAATTTATTTTTCAGTTTATAGTATGTTAAAGAATAGTGGATAGGTTTGAAGCTCTATCACACACGTTTTTGCGCACATGCTCATTCCAAAATAATTTCTTATAAATTATACAAAAATATTTTGCATACAAGTTTTTGCCTACAAATACATCTTTATGTTTAATTCTATTCCCTGTTCAAAAGTATTTTTGTTAAAATCAAAATCCTCTTTATTTTCTTTTCCAAAAATGATTTTTGACCTGATCTGGTCGACCGGGACAGTCGACCGAGTCTGTGTCAGTCTGGTCCGGTCGACCGGACCAGTCGACCGCAGTTCTGGCAGAGGCACGTATTAGTGTGCATGTCTGCCAGTCGACCGGAGCGGTCGACCGAGATATTGTTTTTGCTCACAGGTTTTCTCAGTCGACCGGGTCGGTCGACCGCTAGCCTATAACGGTCAAATTTTTGATCTACCGGTCGACCGGCCCAGTCGACCGATGTATCCGTTGAACAGTAACGGGCAGATTTTAAGTGAGCTGTTTATTTTTGTCTTTTGTGCTTAAAAATTCGTTTAAGGATATATTTTGATCTAATTACCTCCTAAACATCAGTAATTATGTTTTATCCCTAAACCCTAGCCCTCTCCTATAAATAGGGGTGTTTGGGGAGAGATTGGTAACAACAATTTTTGCTACAAAATTCAAAAGTTTAAGGCTTTCAAAAGAGACTTGTTTCTTGGTTTTTGTGCTGAATTTCTCACTGATTTTCTGAAGGGTTTTCAATTACTCTCTGATTTAATTTTCTTTCTTCACTTACAACAAGAGCTTCATTCCTACTCAATATTCTCTAAGGACCTTTGTAAGGGAAGAGATATTTGAAAGAGAGAGTTTGTGGTCTTTTGACTACCAAAGAAATTACTTGTTCTTGAGATTGTAGGAGTTGGGTACTCCATTGTATTTGAGATCTTTGTGATAGTGGAAGTGGTCGGAATCCTTCTGGGGAAGGCGGGGAGTAGAGCTGGGTGCTCGAACCTCGATAACATATCCTTGTGTTTGCGATTGGTTTACATTCTTGCAATTCTTGCTCTACTTTGCTTGCACTTATTACTTGCTCATCATATTCATTATCATACTTACTTGCTTGCATTCA